>BHDV01065541.1:88377-115407 GCA_005406045.1 Adoxophyes honmai
AATAGGGGCCTGAAAATGCCGCGAAATGGTTCCTGTAAAGGATGGTACGGCAGTGCTTGCTTTGCGCTCGACTTGGTGGGGGCACAGCCGTGGCCCCTGATCTTTGGCTTTAGGCATTCAGTTGAAGCTGACGGGTTTTGTTCGCCGTTCGATTTTTGAAAATACGAAGAAAATCACATTTCGTCCTCTTACCTTGGTTTCATACATAATTTGATAGGTAAGACCGTCTCATCTATATGTTCATAGATTACAAACAAGTGTTGCTGCTTGTACCCACTAAAAATTACCAATACTTGTTCCTAGACAAAGATTATTGATAAAAAATGTCTTTCACTTTTTTTTTGACAGAAAAGGAACATTCTAGGGCAAAGTTAAAACTGTTAAGTGCTATCGGAATCTGGGCGATAACCTTGGCCGTTCCAATCTTAGCCGGCCGTGACAGTCGAATGGAAAATTCACTGTCCTCGTGCCTCGTGACGAGTCCGATTTCCTATTCCTAAATAAAGTTTTACACTTCCGTGGTTTTCAGTCACATTTAACACTATAGCGGCTCAATTACGTTAAAAATACTTTTTAAAGTAACCAAACTCGATCGCGACGATGGCCCAAATTAAAAAAATATATCGAAAAATTTACAGAACCTCGATCAACGATGGCTAAAACAATTTGTATGAAAAAAATTACAACGCCTGGAATCAAATCGCTAGTGACTGACGTTTTGCAGCCTTTACCTTACACTTACAGTCAAGGAAATTGATACTTATGCCACTTTGAACCTTATCATAGTGAGTTTCATATTGCTTTGATTAGTAGAAAGTATGGTAGGTATGTCACAGTGACATTTCTTGTGAAAAGGTACAAAGTGGCACAGTAATGAATTTCCTAGACTAAACCGTGAGCCACAAACATGACAAGTTAATTCGACAACTGTTCGAAGCTCGTTTATTCGCTATCAATTGTAGTTAACGTACCGTACCTAGGTGGTTTACGATGGTCACTCATTACAGTGGTATTGACTGTTCGACGTAGTGCTGAAAAAATTTCACAGTACGACATTACAACGAAAAAAACATTACCTGCGTTGTTACGCACACATTGAGCGCCACAATTTTCTTTCCAATCAAATGCCACACCATAATTCGAAATAGTCCTGCAAAAGTATGTCAAAATTTGGAACGGGCTGGTCACAAAAATCGTATGATTCCAAGTCAGAGCGTCACATAGGCTGAGGGGTAATACTTTATACTTACGTATAGGTAGGTAGCACATTCGTGTTTATTCCTCGATCCCTCCACCCCCTTCTCCGTATGATGTCATCTCGTTGACAAAGAACATCTCTGATGTTTACTTAAGTTAACACATCTGTTCCTTTTCCTGATTCTGGCTAAATGCGGCGCTCTACTTGCGGATACGGTTCTATTGGGAGCTGCATCCGCGAGTAGGGCGCCGCCGCGTGTCGTTTGTTTTCTTCGGCATCATGGCGCCAAAAAAATATACTTACAGTTGAATTGAGAACCAGCTTCTTTTTTTGAAATCCTTTAAAAATGAGGTCTTATATTATGACATCCGTCATTTAATGTAATGTAATGCGCCCTCGTGAATAACTGTTATTTAGTTTTAAATAGTAAAAAAGGTACTGGTGTTAAACAATAGTACATTGAGAAACTAGGGGAGGAAATGGAACATTATTAACGAGAGGCTGTTAGAAGCCCGACGCCGCAGGCGGAGGGCTTTTATGCCTCGAGTTTATAATGTCCTTTACTCCCCGTGTTACACACAATGTTTTTCATCACATTTGCGAGGAAAAACTGAAAATTAAAGAAAATTCATGACATCACGTCACCGCGCCGCACTATTACTTTGGCGATGTCACTGCTGTCAGTCCGTTTAGGTCTATTGTCACTTTTTTTTAATCATATACCACAGACAAGAACTATGTTTCGTACAGAATTCGAATGGTCATACAGCCAGATTTTACCAAAAAGGTTCAAACAGTTTACGAAAAATGCATATTAAAAAACGCGTTGACATACATCCAAAGTATTAAATTAATACAGTTTCATAATGCATACATTAGAGTCTGGCTAACGTGACTCTGACCTGAGAAAACGCGGCAAATTTAAAAAATCTTTATATGGTATTACTAACTATAGTAGGAGAAAACTGTTTTGGTACTTGACAATTTTTTATAGGACTTGATTAGTTTTCAAACTAAATGATATAACTATCTATTTATACAGATGAATTTGAAGATGATTTTGATTATGACTCATGAATAAATGGATTTATTACTTTATAAATTTGTTTTAATACAAAATACATTAGGTGTATTAATTTATTATTGACTACTAAGTACTGTAGAGCTACGGGGGTTTAGTTAATAGGTAACTTTATAAATAAAAACTGTTCTTGAGAATATTCTGATTTATTTCGATAGTTTTCTATATACTGACAAATCTATTCTGTTTTTCTGAGTGACATCTTAATATTCTTCTTTTTAATGTATTCCAAATTTACATAATTATATAAAACCTATTCTACATCCCTCCTCCCTACAAATGGAGGGGGATCCTACTCTACCCTATAGCCCTACCTATCGACGGGCATGAACATTACACAGCCAGCCTTTACTAGAGGCTAATCACACACATCTCTATGATTTTAACTATAGAAAAACCGTCGCAAAAACAATAGTTATGAATGCAATCTAATCTGAAACAATTTTCAATACAATATTATTTAAGAAAATATTTAAAAAATGTACAATGTTGAAGTTTAAAAATCCTTATCTCGACTGCTATTCAAACTTATTTCTATCAAGTTTCTTGAGCGTGGCCTCGACCTTGAACACCAATCCAGTGTTCACCAGGCTGCCCTCATGCCAGTCTCCCAGCTGCCTCGATGCTCACCATGAACTTTGACACAGGAAAATAAAATTTTGTTTATACATAATCAACATGCTAATATGCAATGAGTATATACGTTTCAGATTTAAATTTCATTGTATAAATATATTTTCCTTTGAATGCAAACTGTTCTTGTTCAATTGGAGGCATGAGCAACAACCATAAATGCATAAAGGTTAACATATTTATTAATGAATAAAAATAAAATAAGGTTTAAATACCAATTTTGATTTCTCTTCCTCCTCTTCAGGATAATAGGCGTCTGCCTCTCATAATCACTGCCTGCATTCGCTGGAACCTCTGCTCCATAAAATCTTATCCATATCATCTTCTGCAAAACAAGGTGTAAAATGGATATAAATGAAGGTCCTCAACAATTTGACACATCCAAAACAGTGAACTCTTTTTTTGACCAATCACTAATATAACTAGACAAGAAATATTTTTTATCTTTGAGTACATCTTTCCGAAACTAAGCAAATAAATGATTATAACTCTAAATTGATGCAAAACATACCCGTTAGTGAAGATATTTATTTTAAGAATTAACATAGTCTGAGTTTCTATCAAAGATTTCTTCTCCAAATTTTAAGACTTCTTATTAGTGTTTCGACGGTCTTTTTAATATCGCAGAGTCCTTGAATATCTTCAAGATTTTCTATAAGCAAGAAATAGTATTATAATATAGTAAATACAACATCATTTAATAATCCATAGAGGATACATGCAAAAAAATATCAAGATTAAAGGTCATACTAACCTAAAAAATCTGAGATCGTAAGTAAACATTGTTCTTTTTCTTGGAAAACAATTTCTTTCTCCTCTTGTTTTTGTCTAAACTTACTAATCATCGTATTTAGCAATTTTCTCACGTTACTTTCCAATGTTTTACCCATAATAAAGCAATTTATTAAAATTAAATATAAATCGTAGCACAACACTGACACAACGTTTGACGTAATGAGACGTATCTTTGGCAGATTAATAATGTTGCCATATAGAACTTTTTAGAAAAATCCCAAGTCGCAGACTCGTTAGTTCTACTCTAATTTTGCATTTAAAAATTGGCCCTAAAGTTCTAATAGCGGAATTTTTATTTTTACATTTGTAACCTCCTTAATCTGAACTAACGTACCTATACTAACTTTTGCAATTTTTAAAACTAAACTTTACCTCCCATAGGATGTAATGATAACTCCCGCGGTTACAATTTAGGCCTTTGTCCTGAAGGATACGCGCTTGTAATACCACCATTGACGAGCAAGTGTGATGAAAAAATAATAAATTGTTTGAAATATTTTTACAAGATTTCAAATAATTATGTTCGTAACTAGTCCGCCATGTTCCAGGGCATATTTTACAATGTGTTTACTTTCACTATTTATAATTATTTAGATCGTATCGCCTATTTTTCAGTCCGATTATTTTTTTATTTCAAAATCAGAACTTTAGTAAACTGTACTCGAAGTACTGTACTTGTAAATGTAACGTGGACCTAAACTACCAATTTTACCCATATTTTGTAAAAAAAAAATGACAAGCCACAAAATGTAATAAAGTAACAAAATCATGAGATAATCTTTAGCACCGTCGTAAAAATAGTTGCATCGGGGATAATAAGGACAATACCTACACGATTGTGGACCAATTAAAATTTCTATTCCGAGACCGATTCTATGAAGTCCTCTCGAAAGTTAAAAAGGAGTTATTATAA
Source organism: Adoxophyes honmai (assembly GCA_005406045.1). Classification (NCBI taxonomy): domain Eukaryota; kingdom Metazoa; phylum Arthropoda; class Insecta; order Lepidoptera; family Tortricidae; genus Adoxophyes; species Adoxophyes honmai. The sequence continues at coordinate 92,998 of BHDV01065541.1, forward strand.
ATGACGCCAAATGAAGCAATTCATCATAAAGGCCATGAAATATCTTTAAAAAATACTCGAACTAAATATTTCACTACATTAATCAATGTCGTCCAACTTTGTCTATGCCAACAATGAACTACCAATGTCGCTCTGTCAGCTATGTTCCAATAAAAAAACGGTCAAGAGCGCGTCGAACCACGATACGATACGTCGTATCACCAATCAATAATGCTTTAGACCAATGCACTATCCTATGCTATGAATAGCATAGCACTTCCGTGAAAAAGACCTGGTCAACTCACTCATTTATCTATTAATCCAAGAAAAAATCGTTGAAAGCTTTTTCAAATGACGTAATCTTTCATCCCACGCAATGTTCAAAAATTCTGTCGGAATTAAAAGATTACGTACTTACTTATCTTCTTATAGAAGTAACTGAAGCAAGTTACTTTCTTATAAATCACAAGCTGAAATAATAACTTAAAAACTTCTATGTCTACGTTTTAATGCCTTGTTTATGTTTTTAACGATGGTTTGTAGAATGCATCTTAGATCCTTTATCAAGATAGGAAGATGTATAGGGCATGGGCGTAGCCAGAGGGGGGGTTTAGGGGGTTCAAACCCCCCCCCGAAAAGTTCAGGCTCCCATACAACTCGCACCCGAGTCCGACTCGCACTTGGCCGATTTTTTGTCGTCAACATTCCCGAGAGGGGTAGGCAGAGCACATGAATTCAATAATTGTTGAATTAAATACCTAAACTAAAAGGAGTACTTAACCTTTTTGTCATTTGAGCTACGAAACACAACGAGAAATAATTAATTACTGATAGGCTAATTTTCTTAATATTTATATTAATATAAAGATATAACTATACCCACGTAAAAGTTAGATCATCTAACTTTGAGTTTTGTACTCAATAATGACGTCACTTGAAACTTATTCTAAGCACTGTGTCCTAGTAAATACGTACTTACTCTAAGGGTAGATTCAACCAAACGAGAAAACAATTTAGTGTTAAAATAGGTCGCTATTTGCTCCCGAATAAGTAAATTTATCTATTAAAAATACGGGTAAGAGTGATTTATTTCAAGTCAAAATTATATTCTCGTTTGGTGCAATCGACCCCAAGTGACGAAGTTTTTTTTTAGTCATTTTGCGTACATTTCTATTATGTGGGCAACTATTATTTATTGCGTTACTACACCCGATACTCATCGCTAACTACGTTAGCGTGGAATTCATCCAGGTATTTATTTTTCTTCGCTACTATTTTAACAGCCCGGAATTTTAATTAATGTCAACTATTAAGCCATTTTATCGCGTGGAGAATAGTGGTGTAAACTGAAAAGCTTTATAATAGTCGTAAACACAAGCCACATATTGGTAAAGCAAGGACCGGGAGCCGACCCGGGTACCGCCCGCTATAAAAAGATCATCACAGGACGGTCGCGACGCCGCGCGACAAGCAACCCTGGAAAGCGAGGCGGCTCTGCCATCGAGTACTGTTGCCAAAATAATTAAAGAAATCTCCGACGATGTCCCTCCGCCGCGCCCGCGCCGCTCTAAAACCGTCGCTCTTCGCCCGGGAGTCGCTACTCGAGGCGCGGCGGGAAAACACCTCCCGCGCCACTCTTATTTCTTCTTTCCTTCCCGACGCTGCCGAAAAGTATTTCAGTAAGTTCCAAAATACAACCTTCTAAAACGCATACCTGGGAATGGAAAAGTCATCAAGTGTTCATTAAGTGCCATAACGATAACTGAGAAAAGTTTGTGACTTTATTAACAGTGATAAAAGTGTATTACATAACGTAAAGGAATTATGTTCACGTTTCTGCATTTTAAAAATACCGCATTTTGTAGGCGCCTATTGAACGAAAATAGCTTTCCGTCACGTGGTACAGAACCGGCCTATAGAATCGCTCCACATTTATCCATAATGTTTAATAGTTCCTGTCATTGTAGAGATGCACTACTATTTGAATACTTATTTATTTGTTGTTTAAAGTGTTGTTACATGCAGTTTGATTTTTTATTTAATCTTTATTGGTGATACAAATTAATAAGACATTCGTTTGACTCAATAGTTTGAAACTTTTACGATAGGTGGCGTTGCGGCCTTCTACTTTTACAACGTCACATTAGACGTCAGTTTAGGAAAAAATGACGGCTGCATTGGATACGTGTTCTTGTGGTTTATGATATTTACGAGAAAAGTATTAGATTAGTACAAATACGATAGTTGTTACATTGTAAATTAAGACTCACGCACTTTTCTAAATTAAGTGAAACATTGTTTATGACAGCCATTTCTCATGAATAGGAGAAGCTCTTGGTGAGTGGTGCAAACAGTAAAACGGTGCTTGCGATGCAGGAAATTGCTAGTTACAGTTTCGGTTTCTTGTCCCATTTGCTAGAAATATTGTAAAAATCGTGTGAAAAATAACTACGGTATACCTTTTACCCGTTTGTATTGTTGACTGAATTTATTTGAACATTTTGAACGCAATTTTCATGACCCTGTTGTAGAAGTACTAAATCCATTATTTAAAAGTAAAAAAATAATCTTTCTCTAAAACTTACCAATTCATGTTCATTAAAAATGTACTTGTTAGATATTTCTTTCAAAATTACTTGTTCCATCTATGAATATTAACATAACCTCAATTCTTCTTTTATGTGTGATGATGACTAGTCATTCTAACCTAAATTCTTTTTCTTTCTAGAACTGACGGCACCGTAGATTTTCACCATGGAGGACGCGCATTCGAAATCCGTGGACGAAGTCTTAGGATATTTTGGCACAGACCCCGACAAAGGTCTTAGCCCAGACCAAATCAAAAGGAACCAAGAAAAATATGGTCCGAATGGTAAGTAGCTTTCATTAAATTTTACGTTTCTCAATTCATAATAAACCAGTCAGAGTCAGGATGTATTGTGAATTTGTTTTACAATTGAAATCAAATTTTATACAATTGTTCGCTGAGAGAATAACATTTATGCCGTAACTATTCATGTGAGTAATCTTAGATAATGAAGCATTAGGCTTACCAGAGTAAGATGTGTGTTCAATTGTTCAAATTTAAGATATCAGATGTGCATTATCACCTGTCTTTGCCCTATTCCCTGCAGTTGCTTACCTTGGTTTGGTGTGTTGTATCTATGGTGACTGGCATTACACCTACTGTTTCGTTATTGTTGCTGTTTGGAGCAATTCATTTACCTTTACTTGGTTATTTTTGAAATAAGATCCTTATTAAATTTAAATATTCCCAAATTGATTGACCATGGATATGTAAGTGGCACTGGATTTTCGGATTCACATGCTCTGCCTACCCCTCTTGGGAATACAGGCGTGAGAATATGTATGTATGTATGTATGTATGATTGACCATTTTTCAATTTCAAATTGTGACAAGTAGCAAACAACTTGCTTAAACTTAAAGACAATGGTCCATTTGCATAATAAGTTTGTTGTATAATGTAGAAAGTCAATAAATAAATATTGTGTTTATCACAAATTATGATAGATAACAATGTTCACTAAAGCTGAACACTTATCATCTTTGATTAATTGGGATTACTTCCAAACAATTAATAAATAATTGACTAGTATTTGCATGGAAATACCTAATGTTATATCTTGTAATAGTTATTGGAAAAACACTTGGATCTATATTCTTCTTCCTCAACTAAAGCAATAAATATATCAAGTTATTAATGGTGTTAACCTTTTAACCACAGAGAATAATAACACTGAACATGACAGTTTTGCCAAGTGTCAAAAAATATACAGGGTGGAAAGTTTCAATGGGCCCTGGAGGGGAACTACTCTAAATCTTTTAGTTAGCTCATTTTGCTGAAAGGAAACATTCCTTCATTTTTAGAAAGAAACAAAACTGCATTAAAAGATTTTTTAAATTTTGCTTGTCTCAACCGGGAATCGAACCAACTAAAAATTAAAAAAAAAAATTTTGCTTGTTTATTATACAAATCGGTAGGACTAGTGTTTAGGATAAAATTTGTCTAAGAAACATTTGGTCTTACACTTAGATAAGTACGAGTTATCCATGAAATTGAATATTTATTACATGTTTTTTTAACAATGCCTAGTACTGCAGCGCTATTGTCTAACGCACCAAAAATCTAAATCGTGCTTAATTTGACAGTTGATTTCAAAAATCGCTTCAAAATCGATTAATTTCAAAGCGAACTGACACTAAAACTGTCGGATTAGGCATGATTTAGATTTTTGGTGCGTTTTACAATAGCGCTGCAGTACTAGCCATTGGTAAAAAATCATGTAATAAATATTGCCTCCAGGGCCCATTGAAACTTTCCACCCTGTATATCATTTGTTTTGTTTTTAAGGCTGGTGGAAATGAGCTTATTCTTTGTCATAGATGTATGAGTAATAAACAATATATGATCTGTTTTCTGACACAAACCTCTATTTTTACATCAATATTAGTTTAATTAATCTACAAATCAGGTTTGAGGAACATTTTTGACACCAAAAGCCTATGCTGAGGTTCAGACTAGCTACTTAGGTGTAATATTTAATTCGAAGTCCACTGTCAAGTTGTCACAAGATCATCCCGCTGTAATTTTTTTTTTTGGCAATCTGGAAGAAAAACTTAAAAACATCTTGTTTTAAACCTTGTAACAATTCACATTTATTTTTCCTCAAGATCTTGTTATCCCATCCGAGATGTTAAATATCGCCACAGTTTACCTTAAAATGGTGTATTAAGGAAAACATGGCCCAAAATTGTTGCTTAGACAACATTATTACTATTATAAATGTTCATTTGGCAACTAGCTGCTATGTTCATCAATCAGTCAGGGTTACTTGATGTTCTGCCAACTTCTCAAAATGTGGATGTGAATCAGCAAGCATTGACAACAATTTTAAAAATAAAATAATTCAAGTATGGACTAGGCAAAAAGAACTGTAAATGCAATTAACATTAGGACTTTAGAATTCCAATCCTGAATCAAAATCATATAAGCTAAACCAATACCATTTCCCCATCGCCCATATCCTCAAAGTTTATGTTGTGAAAAATCTGAATTCTGGAAATTTGTGTAGAGTTTAAAAAAATAAACAATTGCTCTAAACAGAACAGTTATTGAGATGTAAGTAATGGAAAATCATATTGGGATTTGGAACCCTCGGTGTACCATTCTGATTCACTATTGCCCAGTTTTTAATCCTATCTATGTACATGATACATGAGTGATGCAATTAAATCCCTGTTTGCAAAAATATACTATGTTGATTAGGTATAAAATTAGATGAGATAAAGTACTGATAAAAGTTTGCTACCTGGGCACACTGATATTGTATGGCTATTGAACTCTTGAGATAATGTAAACAGCTCAAACAAGTTTAAAGATAAAGGAAAGCATATTTTGTGTATTTTTTTAGTTTTACCACCTTAATTACTGAATAAGTATATTTTTTAATACTACAAGAATGCAAAAAAACATTAAATCTTTTTTTTAAAGCCTGAAATGATGGCAAGTGTATAATGTGCATATTGTGCATAGCAAAAGTAACTCGTATTAAATTCGTTTAATAGTTTATTTGTGTTAAATATGTAGGTTTTTTTTTGTGTTTAGTACTTTCCCTCAGTAGATATTCTAAGTCTAAGAGAAGAAAATAATACCTAAGTGGATGGTTCAATTTCAAATATTTTAATTATTCTATCTAATTGCCAAGTAATGACTTTAGTCATTGAAAGATCTAAACTAGCATAATATAATGATCATATTAATTGGCAGAAAAAAGCAATTAGAGTCATTATCCGACCGCGTCAGAGAATATTTTTTGCGTTAGCGTGAAACAAACGTTTGGTCTAAAAATTCCATTGTATTTGTCTCTAGCGCCTTGCTATGCTAATTGTAACATGGACCATTATCTTTCCTGACGTTGATGTTAATAGAATCGAACAGCTACTGCTGGGCAACTGAGATAACTAATATGACCATCCATTTTTACATTCATTCATAGATACATACAACACGCCTGTATTCCCAAGTTGCTTAGACAAAACTATGCCATTTTTTACCTTTTACATTGAAAGGTACAATAGTGAACGGGTAGCTAATCGTGTTGCTTAAAACATACCTTACCTTCCTTAAGCTATTGCCTTAGTAACCTCTTACGACATCCGCATTTTAATATTAATTTATTACCGTAAAGGACTTGCGATCCATTTTAATGGAGACAAAGATATTATAACACGGGTTAGCTACGATTCGCGAATACGATTCACCGCCTTATTGTAACAAAATTCTTAAGTGCCTTGAAATTATGAAGCGTGAATGATGATGAAACAAAACATATGTTTTGGTCGTCACTTCGCGAATGCCTACCTACAACTCCTACAAGCCGGGCTCCCATGACACGCTAGTTATTCGCACTCCGCTCGGGTTCCATCTTACCTTCAGTTGACTCACACCGCATATAAATAGAAGATAGTTACAAGATCTCACAGCTATCACAATTAGTCCTCGTACAAAACATTGGCCGAGTTCATTGCGCACGATGCACGCAAACTCGGCGTCACACGTAGTTACATTAGCAACTCAGAAATATTTGCATAAAACTAAAGTGCCTTTGTTGTACTGCTCATTCACCTTTGCATTCACGTTTATCTTGGAAAAATTAAGTCAGGTTTACTCGGTCGACGGTCATTACGACCCGCCATGACATACCTAGATCAGTGTTATTCAATCGATGGGGTGTCATAACACCTCTGCAAGGGGTCGCGTGGGATTTCACGATTGAGTAAAAAATAGTCAACTAGTATTACTGTTCCAATTATACATTATGTAATATTTAATTGATGTACCTACCTGAAAGTAAGGGTGTGTCGATTTTTTTCTAAGGATGCCATGAGAATGATTGATAAACACTGACAGATGACCTACATTGAACTGCTAATAAATCGATATAATTTATCTAAACACGAGGCTGATGCGCTAGTTAGTGATAGACGGTATGGTAGCAATAGAGTTGCAGACTCGCGCGTCAGTGTTTATAAATAGGCTGCAGAGTGGTTGATGAGGGCAGTCGCCAGCGGTGCGTGTGGGGCACCGAGGCACGAAGCCGGCGCCCTCAGGCGTAGCCCTTCGACCCTCGCCCGCACACCTATTAATAAAGCAGGGCTCATTTTATTGTGACATACTTTTCTCCCGTGGCAAAATCGCGTTTAAATTTTCTTTAACTTTCTCAATAAAAAACGAACGAAACTCTTTGCTGACTCAAAAATTGTTCGGGCTTCTTTAACACTCAAAGATTGGCGGATAGAGATTGTTGTAGGGACGACAAAGCTGTACGATAAACATTTTATCACTACTATAACACATGTTCATCGAACTAAATAAAACTGTAAGCAAAATTAAACATTTCGTAATTAAAATAGAGACCTCAGTCGGGAATCGTGTCGTGTTATTGACGCCCTTTGTTTTTTCGTGGTTAAAAACACTTTTTTATATGTAGATTGAATTGGTTTAGTCTGTAGTCTCACTTTTATATAAACACGTAAAATATTCACCGCGCACTTAGCTAGCACTCCGCAAGTGATTCTCAAAGAGCTTGTTTATTGACCCGCGTCTGCCGTCGTACAGCCCGCAAGCAGATTATTTTTCTTCTGACCACAGCATAAACTACGCGTCACTCAGCTTGAAGTTCCGTCACAATACGGAAAATGTTAACCGAGAATAGAACTCTACGCAAATCTAATACGCTGGTACTAGTTCATATTTACGCTGTGGTAGTGTAAAATGTAATGCACAATTTGCGTTCAAATTAATAAATTTGTAGTACCTAGCTGTGGGTTCATTAAGTTTGAGTGAGCTTCAATAAAAAATATTAAGCGTTACAGGATACTGTGAAAGCCGAAGACTCTCTGAATAACAATTATTTTCTATGATATACCTATGGATTGAGTTTTATAAGGTGCATTGAAAATATTTGCACAAAACGAGATACATTTTCGTTATCTTCTCGCGCGGAACTAAACGCCTTTACCATCATTGTCACTCCTTCCGCGGTTTAGTTGCACCGTCGTATTATCTATCAATTTCATACATATTTCTAAAAATGTACACTTGCAAATCACAACTCGCGAGGCAGTCTATGTGGTAGAAATAATTTCGTACTTAACTAAAATTACTTTTTACGTTTCACTAAACTAAGTTACCTACATGTGCACATCGTACTATCATGTCGAATGATAAACTCAAGGACTTGAATTACCTAGGCCATGTATGGCAATCTATATAAATAAAACATCCTCTAACGTCATCCTAAACCATGTTCAGATAAGACTAACTCGGCCTCGCAACGCTAAACGTAGTGCTGGCGTCTACATATGTATGCCTTTCAACAAACAGATAAATCCCCTCTGTAATTCATATTTTTATGTATTTCTACCTCGCCTTACAAACATATTTTGTTCAATTTTATTTAAGTGCTGAACGTCAACAATCGGACGACAAAATCATGAGTAAATCCGTTTTATTGTCAGTTAACTAATGTTCTGTTACGTTCAAATGGCTAGAACTGCACGACTTGTTCACCAAACGCGGGCGTAATTTGCTTGAAGCTGGAAAATAACTGCTAGTAATCTGCATCATAATGTAAGGTAGAAGAGCATCGGGTTTATTAATCGCAGAGACGCGGCAACCGCAAGCCCCGAGAGTGCCTAGGCTGAAATATTATAAACGTGTGGCGGGCGGTTTATTTTGGACAGTCTACGTTGGCGGGTGGCGTCTACGATCTTCAGCTGACGCGCGATCCACGAGCCCGGTCCATAGTTCGATCTTAATTTATCATACAATAATTCAAAATGTAGTTCTTTATAACTAAACTATTCTAGGAGGTTTTTATATTCCCACACCAAATGGTCACAACGAAGTATTTATGTTATACAGTCAACGGTTGTGCTAATTAGGTCAGTAAATCTAATTTGCTACACTTTATTCACGCTCTGGGTGACAGAAGTTTTGTCGCCTATAAAGATACATTGATACGTTAAAATTAACATAATCTTTCATCATGCTTTGTTAATGATGTTCTACTTCTTGTAACTCATTTTACAACAATTTTGAGACCCGAAAACTTTTTGCCGTGTTGTTAGGTAGGTACTTTCGCCTTTTTAACGGCCGCTTGATTGTTAAACATCGAAAACGTCTGTGAAAGCTGAAGCTTTCACATTCTTATACTTAAATGTTATCTATTCGCAATTGATTTTTTTCTTCTTATACGCAAATACGCATTTGTTTGAAATAAAGTTAGTTTTTAACAGATAACAATAAGTTTATCTCTGAATAGAGTAATACATGTTTTCCTTACCGGTAAAAAATAGTAGTATTACGAAGAGCTTTGTTTACTAAAGGCTAGTCTACAACTAGAGCAACAAGGTTGAATTGTTTTGTCTTGGCCCGCCGCGTCAGATCAGAGCTCATTTCAATCGCAAATATGTAATCGTTTTACAAATGTCTAACACGTAGGTTTGCTTTTTCGTCGTTTTTATCTATTGTCGCCGTACTATTTTTTGCCCACGTACCTACTGTGTTTTAAAAGCAAACCAATTAGACCCCTTTCCGTTAGATTGATCAATGGCAGTGCAGGACAGCCGCCTGTTGTACGACCAGCCACTGACAACTTCAATTGGAACGAAGGTCGGCTCGTGCCACCTGTGGCATGCCAGTAAACGGATTGCCTTTTCCCATCATTTTATTGTGCAAATCCAATGTTAATCTTAAAATTTTCCGCGTCGCTGTGTAAAACAGATAACAAAGAAAAATGCGTCGCAGAACCAACTCTTTTGTTTCAGGTTACGTAGCACGCGCGACCCAAAGACTTTGTATTTTTTGACATTAGTATCGTATCCCTAACCGAAATAAGCAAATGACTGAACAAATAAAGGCTAACAGGGTAGTTCATCATGTACGCTACTCGCTCGCCTGTTTCATATTTATCTTGTAGCTAAAATCTACTGCGCAACCCCGGTCATCATTATAACTGAGTAAGAACAAGTTCCAACAAAAAAGTTAACGACCTCTCTGCAATGCTTATTTTGTATTCATATTAAATTTTATTTTCGAAGCTAGATTAGGAGCGGCCTTTATAATGGATAGTTAAATTGCGCTATTGTCTATTGGTCTCGCTGGATCGATAAATCGTTAGGCAAAGCACGTGCCCGAATCGACCGTAAGCCTTTAGGAAGCGTAATGTCTCCGTTGTCTTGGGGGTTATTGTGACATCGCGCCACGTTTATCGGTCGTTCGCAAATGTCTAGATACTGAGTCTATGTTATCGACGTGTTGACTAATTGCTTACATTAGTCTCGGCGCGGTGCTGCCGTCGCGGCGCGGCGGCCAGCGAGCTCAGCGTACGCAAATAGAGCCCACGATTGACTTAGCACACATTGCCCGATTGAGCAGCACGATAACATAGCACGAGATTAACACCTATATGTCGCAAAAGTCATTTATATTCACGCGAGACCTTGCTTTGATAACCAGATAAATACTACGCAAATAAAGCGCTAGTATTTTGATTTGAATCGGCCTACATTTATGGGTCGTTCGTAGAGAGACGTCACACAATTAATGTTGTAACTCATTAGGTTGTAGACTAAATTAGATTCAAAACATCGCGATGACGTTGAAGTTTACGCAACAAGGTTACCGTACAGGTCACTGGCCTTAGACCTCCTCTCCCACCGTAATAATGCCTATCCTGCCAAAGAAACAACATCTGCCTCAATAGTATTACTCGGTCGAATCAGCTAAAACTGCAATCGAATTCCTTTCCCTAAATAAATTCAGTTGCTGTCCAAGAAATGTCAGTCGGCACGGCCTTATTAGCGAATCTGGCACGTGCGTTTTATTTATTCAGCGAATCAGCGATACCTGCGTAGTTTAGTATCGCATTAGTAACCTGTTTGGGTTAGCTGATACGGAGGCGAGGAGCGTGTTATCAGCGCGGCCGGCTGAGCGCGGCGTGCAGCATTGACGTCACGGCCACTACACTATACCATGTCCATCAGCCATCGATAGAACCGCTTTGCCGCCGGCCGCGGTGCCGCCGCGAGCTATACACACATAACATCTACAAAATGTATTTATGTACGATCGTAACTACCGAGATAGATCGCATGCCTGCTCTGACTGGTTTATCGTCTGTTAAATTTACTCCTTTGATGTTATATTCAAAGCTCTAATTATGTTCTTTTCCTCTTTTCAGAACTGCCCACCGAGGAAGGTAAGCAGGGGACGACAAACAAAACTTGTTCTTTCGACGGTTTTAACTGAACATGAACTTAGTCCGCGTGAATATTCAACGATACGCGACGTGACCCAATATTACTGTATTATATACTATACATTCGAATGTACAGTGATATTACTGTAGTAAGACGCACTAAGTTGTATTTCACACTGACTTGAGGCAAAAGTATGTCAAGGGCGCGAACGACAAATTTTGTTTACCTCAGAGCCTTCAAACCTCATTAAGAACGTAATATACACTGCCCTGTCGCTAGAATACAAACGAGGGCCGATAGACCTGCTGCGAGTTATGGTGTTTGCAAAAATATGTCTAACGACGCTATAAAAATACACGTTTCAAATTGTTAATAAGCGAAGACTTCGACTGATTCACTCATTTTATGGACACTAAAAATGAAATTACAGTTGGTGATCATAGACTCGGTGTAAAATCAATAAATAGACTTCTAAAAAGATTATGATCTTTGGTAACCAATCAAGTCTTGTTAAAATTTCATGTGAACAAGCGCTATAACGTCTATATGTATATTCTGCCATGTCCATGCTCTGATTATATTTCGAAAGTAATGCTTGTCACTGAAAATAAAAGTTTTTTTCACGCCGTATCGCAAATCTCGACCTCGTTCCATTTTGCCGATGGCACTGTATCGGGAGTCCACTACTCCACTAGTGCCCACTCAACTCAATACTCTTTTGTTGTCCGAAGTATTGGGGAAAACACCGAATATTTCACATATAATACTCGCAATATGTTCTAGTTCAGTTAGGTGAAATGTGTATTATCTTTACGTGATTTCCAGTTGTAGTTACGAATCTAAAATGCTTATTTGTTTATATTTCAGGCAAGAGTATATGGCAATTAGTCCTGGAACAGTTCGATGATCTTTTAGTAAAGATTTTGTTATTAGCTGCTATTATTTCTTTTGTAAGTATTAATGGATAAAATGAAATTAATACTTTTATAACATGACGCAACAAGTCACTAATTGCGTTATTATTTCCAGGTGTTAGCTTTATTTGAAGAACACGAAGATGCCTTCACCGCCTTCGTAGAACCATTCGTTATTTTACTTATTCTTATTGCTAATGCTATAGTAGGAGTATGGCAGGAAAGAAATGCCGAATCCGCCATCGAAGCTTTAAAGGAATACGAACCCGAGATGGGTAAAGTTGTCAGAGGCGACAAATCAGGTGTACAAAAGGTGCGAGCGAAAGAGATCGTTCCCGGCGACGTCGTTGAGGTGTCCGTCGGAGACAAGATCCCCGCTGACATCCGCCTGATCAAGATCTACTCGACCACCATCCGTATCGATCAGTCCATCCTGACTGGTGAGTCCGTCTCCGTCATCAAGCACACTGACGCCATCCCTGACCCTCGCGCCGTCAACCAGGACAAGAAGAACATTCTTTTCTCCGGCACCAACGTCGCCGCTGGCAAAGCCCGCGGTATCGTCATCGGCACCGGCCTCAACACTGCCATTGGTAAAATCAGAACCGAAATGTCCGAGACTGAGGAGATCAAGACCCCCCTGCAGCAGAAACTCGACGAATTCGGTGAACAGCTGTCTAAGGTCATCTCCGTAATCTGCGTTGCCGTCTGGGCCATCAACATCGGCCACTTCAACGACCCCGCTCACGGTGGCAGCTGGATCAAGGGTGCCGTCTACTACTTCAAGATCGCCGTCGCGCTGGCCGTCGCCGCCATTCCTGAGGGTCTGCCCGCCGTCATCACCACTTGCCTCGCCCTTGGCACCAGGCGTATGGCTAAGAAGAACGCTATCGTCAGGTCCCTGCCTTCCGTGGAGACCCTCGGCTGCACCTCCGTCATCTGCTCCGACAAGACCGGCACGCTGACCACCAACCAGATGTCCGTCTCCCGCATGTTCATCTTCGAAAAGGTTGAGGGCAACGACAGCAGCTTCCTGGAGTTCGAGATCACCGGCTCCACCTACGAACCCATCGGCGATGTCTACCTGAAGGGCCAGAAGATCAAGTCCTCCGAGTTCGACGCCCTGCAGGAGATCGGCACCATCTGCGTCATGTGTAACGACTCCGCCATTGACTTCAACGAGTTCAAACAGGCCTTCGAGAAGGTCGGCGAGGCCACCGAGACCGCGCTGATCGTGCTCGCCGAAAAGATGAACCCCTTCAACGTGTCCAAGAACGGCCTCGACCGCCGCTCTACCGCCATCGTCGTCCGCCAGGAGGTCGAGACCAAATGGAAGAAGGAATTCACCCTGGAGTTCTCTCGCGACAGGAAGTCCATGTCCTCTTACTGCACGCCGCTGAAGCCCTCGCGCCTCGGCAACGGTCCCAAGCTGTTCGTGAAGGGCGCGCCCGAGGGTGTGCTGGAGCGTTGCACGCACGCCCGCGTCGGCACCGCCAAGGTCCCGTTGACCTCCACGCTCAAGAACCGCATCCTGGAGCTGACCCGCACCTACGGTACCGGCCGCGACACGCTGCGTTGCCTGGCTCTTGCCACCTCCGACAGCCCCATGAAGCCCGACGAGATGGACCTCGGCGACTCCACCAAGTTCTACACCTATGAAGTCAACCTCACCTTCGTCGGCGTCGTCGGCATGTTGGACCCCCCGCGTAAGGAAGTCTTCGACTCCATCGTTCGCTGCCGCGCCGCTGGCATCCGCGTCATTGTCATCACTGGCGACAACAAGGCTACCGCTGAGGCTATCTGCAGGTGGGTTATATGCTCTATCACCAATAAATATTTTAGTCTTCATTGCTCATGTAGCTTACTGAAACGGTATGTTCTTTTCCAGACGTATTGGCGTGTTCACTGAGGATGAGGACACCACCGGCAAGTCCTACTCTGGTCGCGAGTTCGATGACCTACCCGTGTCGGAGCAGCGCGCCGCCGTTGCCCGCGCCCGCCTGTTCTCCCGTGTGGAGCCCGCCCACAAGTCCAAGATCGTTGAATACCTCCAGAGCATGAACGAAATCTCCGCCATGGTGAGATTCAAACAAAACTTACTGTATTTTGTTTTATATAGATACTGAACGTTTAGATGACTCACTCTGATACGGAGAATAATTATCAACATACTCGTATTATAAAGATAGACTGATGCGAACCGTCTTAACGCGTCGGAAAGATTTCCCTGAGTCACCTTATACGCGGCTTGGTTCGGACCGCTCGTTTCGCTGTCGATTTAAATGATCCCGCCATCGGTAGAGTAGCTATATTAAATCCATCACCATTGAATTAGTCTCCTGACGTAATTATATTATCTTGAACGCTTGGTTCCTAAGAAATTGACGCAATTACTGACCGTATTGTCAATTTTACTATCGGTTGATTATTAAATAAATAGGAAAAGAGTATTTGAGACAATACTACTTTTTTCATTTAAGGGCCTTCACTTGTTATTAATAACCTTAATTAAGGTTTTATATTTCCACAAAAACCTTCAAGAATCACATTATTTTATAGTTCTCAAGTAATTCCAAGTAAATGAAAACAGAATTCTTCGCATATGCAAAATTTGGCGCAAGTGTAATTTCACCTCACAACAAAAGACTTAGGAACAAAATTCTAAAATCCAAAAAATCCAAATCACCCTTGGACGGTATTTGACTTGCACATACTGACTGTGACTTCCCCCTAGACTGGTGACGGTGTGAACGACGCGCCCGCCCTGAAGAAGGCCGAGATCGGTATCGCCATGGGCTCCGGCACCGCCGTCGCCAAGTCCGCCGCCGAGATGGTGCTCGCTGACGACAACTTCTCATCCATCGTCGCCGCCGTCGAGGAAGGTAATTGTCAACTACCAGAACTACTTAAGATTTCGCCTTATACTAGCTCTATATTGATTTTAAATTTACCAGGCGTGACAAAGCGCCGGAAAACTTGAGCATACCTACTGGAAAAAGTCTTGTACAGTCCCACCAGTCTAGTATATTGTAGAGACCACTGATAAGCAGATAGAATGTTCTATCCAAATTCTAAGAAAAAAAAAATTGTAAATCACATAATCACGAATCGACAGTCTATTTCCAAGTATAAACGACTGTCTGAGATATTAGACAATGCAACCACTTTATCCTCTGTTTATGCAATGAAAGATAAAAGAAAATCACTTTTTAATAGACTTTAAACTCTCCCGCATTAAAAACGTTTGTATAAAGACGCACTTTACAATCGTTTGTTCAATAACCCTAAATTACCGAGAATTAGCTATCTGAATTAAGTTTTTCTTTTGAAAATTTAAAGCTGTTGTTTTTATTGATACTAAACCAGAGCTCGTTGTATTCTTTGATGTGGAAACAACAAAGAAATTCTGCAAAGTGCAGTCAGCAGGGCACATCAGAGCTTCCGTAATGTGCGCACCCATCGTTAAAACACCAACGTGACTTTCTGACAACCGTTCAAACAAGTTGCATATGAAGTTTCATTCCTTTGATTCCTTTGTACTTTAAGCCTCCTAAGCTGTCCTAAGCTGATATGAGATTTGACATTAATTTTGAATTATACCTCACGCTTAACCTTATAAATCCCAGGCCGCGCCATCTACAACAACATGAAGCAGTTCATCCGTTACCTGATCTCTTCCAACGTCGGTGAGGTGGTCTCCATCTTCCTGACCGCCGCGCTGGGCCTGCCCGAGGCTCTGATCCCGGTGCAGCTCCTCTGGGTCAACCTGGTCACTGACGGTCTGCCCGCCACCGCCCTCGGCTTCAACCCCCCTGACCTGGACATCATGGACAAACCCCCCCGCAAGGCTGATGAGGGTCTCATCTCTGGATGGCTGTTCTTCAGGTGAGTTCTTTTTGACGATTTAGTGTTTGTTGCTATTTACAAATGAACGGAGGGAGACGTGTTACAAAAGTACGAGTACATCGGAAAGGCAGTAAGGCCATTGATTGCTCTTATTGAGTTTGCAAACCTTTTTGAACGATAAATTGAAAATCCGCCAAAGAATACACTCTATTAAATATTCTATGATAACTTCAGTTCTATTAAGTGAGAGCTTACTAGGCTTTACAATATTTTTCGCTTTAATAATTTACATTTTTACCCGGTTTTTAACATGTTGTATACCTGTCCATTGAAAACAGTTGGAAGTCAGTTGTTCGTTTCAATCCTACCGACTTAGCACTTCTGGCAATGGAAACAATAAGGCACGATTCCAGTAATTGGATGAAAATTGCCAAAGTTTATACATAAGTAGTAAAAAGAATGCATGGTAAGTTTTAAATGAATCTTAAATGAATCATCTTTACATGACAGATACATGGCTATCGGTGGCTACGTCGGCGCTGCGACCGTCGGTGCTGCTTCCTGGTGGTTCATGTACTCGCCCCTCGGGCCCCAGATGACCTACTGGCAGCTCACCCACCACCTGCAGTGTCTCGGTGGCGGTGATGACTTCAAGGTAAATAGATAAACGTAACGTATAAAGTTAGATAAACGTTCAACGCCTGTGACACAGCGTCTGTGTCAAAAACACTCACAATGCTGCCGCGTTGTTAACTCATGTCATGTGATACACATAACCAGCTGACAACTGTCAAATAGGGATATCGACTGGGTTAAAAATGTGTAGTTCTTATTAGTCCGTTTCTTAGATTATGGAAAAATATGAGACACGTTTTTTGGTTTATCAAATAACTAAACATCGACAAAGGTATAGTATAGATCAGTGGTTCCTAACCTTTTCAATGTCACTACCCCTGTGAACAACTATGGGAATTGAGTTTACCCCTAGCTAATTTAAAATAATTAAAATCACACATATTCAAACATACTATTATTTTGTTTAGTGCCATCTGTTACCCCCTAGAATTTCCATTTTACCCCTAAGGGGGTAATTACCCCCAGGTTAGGAACCACTGGTATAGATGATCAAACTTCCGGAGTGTGACGTCACGCTTAGGTAAAAATTGTACCATGTAGTGACGTAACGGGAAACTGTTAAGCGCTTTATTATCTTTTTTTTTCTTTGTGAAATAAAATAAAAAAACGTGTTTAATATTTTTTGGTAATCTATCTGACGGACTAAGTAATTTTTTTTTTAGTTGTCTACCACCCTAGACAGATTAGAAATATCTTTGCTTACTTTTTTTAGCAACACCTCCGCTTTGACCATCATCACGCGTGACAGAAAGCTAAAATGAGGTCCGAGGCGACTATTCATGCATCTGTCTGTGTATTAACTATTACATCGTATTGTCCAGGGTGTCGACTGCAAGATCTTCACGGACCCTCACCCCATGACGATGGCTCTGTCCGTGCTCGTCACCATCGAGATGTTGAACGCCATGAACTCCCTGTCTGAGAACCAGTCGCTCATCACCATGCCCCCGTGGTCCAACATGTGGCTCGTCGGCTCCATGGCTCTGTCCTTCACCCTCCACTTCGTCATCCTCTACGTTGAGGTCCTTTCGGTGAGTGAACGCCCCGGGCCCAACGGGTAGAACTGACTTTTATTTGGATTTGAAATTACAGAGATGCGACGAGGCCTGCTCTAGTAGCTACGGTAGACAACTTGATCGTAAAGACAGCCAATAATTTACTGTATTAACAAACACTGACCACTATGGAAATTAGATTAATAACTACATTGAAGACAAGGTTTGAGTATCATTATGACTAATGTCATTTGTTATGAGTTGATCCATCACACTAATTATTCTGCTTTAGTTACTTTATCAACAATTATTTTTGGTTCATCTAAAACGACAATGACATTACTACTTTTGCCGATAATTGCTTTTTACATACAGATCTTAACTTAATACCGTGTGCCGCTCAATACTAGAGGTTAAATCATCAATAGTTGAACAGATGTGTCGATCTAATCACCTTTTCACTAGGATTTCCAATAACATTTCATTTAAGTATCTCTTGGCTTAACCGTTTGTTCAGTAGGGCCGCGTGTTAACTATATGATACTCTTGCGCCTGCCCCTTCCTTGCTAACACTTCCTCGCCGGCGCGTGTTGCAGGCCGTGTTCCAAGTGACGCCGCTGTCCATGGACGAGTGGGTGACGGTGATGAAGTTCTCGGTGCCCGTGGTGCTGCTGGACGAGGTGCTCAAGTTCATGGCGCGCAAAGTGTCTGACGGTGAGGGCTCGTGGTTCGACGGCCTGCAGTGGATTGTGCTCATGTGGGCCGTCTTCTTCGGCATCATCCTCTACGGCCCCCTATAAGGCCCGTGTGCCGTGTGCCGTGTGCCGTGCCCTGCACCTGTAACCCGCGCTGCGCCACCCACTCTGCCGTATATTCTTAGTTAATTAAACCCGGCACCTGCCGTTTTACCGATTCTATAAGTAACGCTAGTGATAATTGTGATGGCGGCCGAGTGGGTAGCGCGGCGGACCCTGCGGAACCCTCGGACGCTGAGCCCGGCTCACCGCAGCCCTAACCTCGGCCTCGGTTTGACTGAATGCTAACCCCACGCGACGCGCGGAGCAGCGCGGGCGCAGAATGCATTTCCTACGTGCGAGACAATAACGTTTGGAGCTCATGTACACAAGGAGGTTCAACTATTTTACTTTCCTCCCTCTAAGTAGTGAAGTGGCTGTGAACACCTTCATTGTAAATGTAAAAGTTAACACCAATAATTGGGTTACTGATTTTTTGAGTTACGATTTTTAGCATTTTAATACTAGTGTATGATAAATTGATAATGATTTGATACTGTGTAGAAGCTCCTCTTTGAATATAACTTATGAACTCGCACACAGCTCAGTACCTTGTCCTTGTGGACTGCAGACATATTGAAACCTTACTATAATATAGTAATGTGCATTGTTAGCTTAGTGTAATTTATTGTAAGTGTAGGTTTAGGGACGTGGTAAACATTTTGTGCTCCAGGGGAAAGTATATACGTGCAAAGAAATCTCTCTGTCCTTTCACCTGTTCTGGCTTGTTAACATCCATTAATGCATTTCTTTACTCTTATTTCCTGTTTTTCCAGAAAGCATTTTGTCGCTGACATTGTAACCCTGATAACGAGAATGTGTAATGCTCTGTTTAACCCTCTGCCTGGCGAGGCGGCTCGATGCGCACGCGCCGCTAGCTGGCCTCGCGCGCCGCGGCTTATGGCTAAGGGCGCACCGGCTCGTGCCATCCAGTCTCCTCGCCAAAGCATACAAACTGACGTTATTATTTTTGATATGATAATTTGTGATAACTTACTTGATTTGTTCAATACAAAGTGACAAAAGAGAACTTAACTTAATGCCTACTTATTAGTATTCGAAAGTAATTTTAAATGGTAACGCTTTTCTTGTTCAATCTCTTTATAAGTGACCGAGTTATTACAAATTAATATTGAATGAAAATTTTAAGAAATGTAGTCAATGTATGTACGAACATTTGATGCTAAGGTAGTGAAATTTGGTACTTTATGTTTTACGTTTATACAATGAATGTACTTTAAGTTTTTTTTATCTAATTCGATTTCTTGCGAGACATAATACTATTTTAAGTTGTTCAAATGCGAATCAAAATTTATGTTATGGTACAAGGTCCGTACGTACATAAATATATTTATACATACATTCTACTAGTATAATCAAATCTTGCATGTGTGTACATTGCATGGTATATATACGAATTAAACGAGTGCAGTTTGGTGTGAAATTATAACTACTACTATGATATTGTTACTGAAGTATTTCAACACTTTATTGAGGTAAGAGACCAACAACCAACCATTGAATTTGATGAACATTCTGTACACTGCGCACCACAGGCATGCCCGCCTGCCGCACCTGCCCCAACCGGCGGTTACACAAACTAAAAAACTTATTAACTTAAATGTACAGTCGTTTATACATATTTTACATTGATTAAAAATTGTCGAGAATTAAACCTTGAATTATTTTCCTTTGACTGCCATCCCCTTGTTTTGATCCCCTGTACTGTTCTCTGAGTAAACCCCACATAGACTGTAGAGAAACCGACCCGACCCTTAACATCACTACAAATAACTTGTGTTGTGTTATCCGTCTAACCTGTGTTTACTTACTAAAAGTTTTGCAAAGCGTGTGGAAATTGCTTATTGGCTCAAAGATTTATTCAAAAATCAATTGGCACTTAGTATCTCAATACGAACATCTAAGAGCTGTAACAGGTCTGTGCCGTCATTTGTTTGCTGTCTTTATTTCATAAACGTAATAATATAATATTTGCGTTTATGCAATCAAAACTGCGTGTCAACGGCGACACGACCTGATAACGACTCTTTATTGTTATTTTTTCCTATTTTAAAAATGTATTGAACATTACACCTGTGTTATCTATTCAATCTTCCAAAAAGACTAATTTTTACAATTTCACTAAATAAAGGCAAAGGAAACGAGAGCTTGTATTCACTTTTGAGTACACGGTGATCGTGATTCCTGGTGCCTATGTGTGGGTAGACTTGCAAAACTTTCGGCGCGCGGGTACGGGGGGGTCCCGCGCGCCTCCGGCACGAGTCAGTGTCGTGTCGTGGCGTCCCCGTGCGCCTGCACCCGCATGCACTAACCTCGTGTTGTCTGCCCCCAGCCCAGCCACAGTGGAAGATGTAAGCGCCCTGACGCCGCCGCAGCACCACTGCACGCAATTCCATGAACACTCATTGTTTGTTGTGATCCCGCAGTGAAACTACACATTTAAAGTTAAATTCAACACGGTTGTGATCTCTGCATAAAACCTTAAGTCACGTAAGTTCGGACGCCGTCCCTCGTCCGAGCGCACACTAAACTAACGCTAACGTTGTTTTGCAGTGAACGAGCAAGTCATTGACAAGTGGTAAACGCCACCGATTCAAAGTACCTCACCCGCTTCTCTCTGCCACTTCTACCGCTCTCGTCTCCCGTTGTAATAACAGATTGGCTTATAGATGTGTAAAGTGGTTGTCGCTAGCATGAGACTACGCTCTCGACTATCGGCGACGCTAGGCTCGGTAGAGTAGGACGGCGCGGCGAGCGGGGCGGCGGGCGGCGAGCCACACGTCACCAGTGCGTCTACTTCATCAGAGAGGACTTATGTTGTTCATAATGTGTATATACTATACAGTATGCTTAGGAGGTTTATTCAATTTGTTAAATTACGTCGTTCTATAATTAAAGACCACATGGTGCCCGTCGACAACAGCAGTGCGATAGACGATGTGTACTTAAGTTGACAGCATTCTCATTATTAATTTATTGTTATATTTTTATTACCTTTTAACCTAGTTTGCTTATCTAGAGCTAAGTCTGTGTTCGTCTATTAGCGCTGGAGCCTCGACGAGCAATATGCTGTCTGGGAAGGGTATACATTTGTCCAGTGTTTGATGGACGTAATCAAGTCCAAAATTAAAACATACCTGTACATTTTAATGTATTATTGTTTTGTACAATAAATCGTTATAAAACCAATTTTTGTTTTATTGTACTGTTTTCGGAAAAACTTAGGTACCTACCTATTCTCTACGCCGAATCACTATTACCAGCAGTCCCTTAACGATCATAAAAGTTTCACCATTAATGTATGTGTGGTTGGCAATGTAGGTATTGGAATTAGCTGATTTGAATAATCTTACAGTTTAAAATTTTACTCAGACAAATTAATGTTATTCTGCTGCTGACTGTACGTTGCATAAGTATTAGATACCCAGCCAGACGTATAAAGTAATCCAGTCTAATTACGTCCCACTGCCGGGTGCTTGAGCTATAGCTCCCGTGTGAAGTTCCCATTACACACATAACAATGAATTAATTTAAAAAATCAAATCAAAAGACTGGAGCGACGATTCGCCATTGACAATCAAATTGGACCACGTTGATCGAGTTTTAGGAAAAACCCATGTCCCGGAGCTATCATGAATGGCGGGCATAAAGAAACATTAGCGATAGGTAGTCTTATGCCCGGGCCACACTAACGGGAAATGGCGTTAATTATCGCGTTAAAACGTGCTTTTACCATACGATTGATGTCCATTTAACGCGATAATTAACGCCATTTCCCGTTAGTGTGGCCTCAGCATTAGATGAAATTAATGAGATTCACCATCTGTGGAGAAAAAAAACTACAGCTGTCATTTATACATTGATGTAAGAAGGTCCTATCGGCCCTTAACATGATTGCGCACTTGGGAAATACTACATAGAGGCAAGTTGAGGACAGG
>BHDV01065541.1:116818-141679 GCA_005406045.1 Adoxophyes honmai
CTTTTACATCTCTGGTTGATCTTTCGGTCTTGGCTTCAGCTTTAGTGACAAGTAATCAGTCCTTATTTACTTGGTCCAAGCATTTATATCGCCCAATGTTCTGTCATTAGCTATTGATTGACATTTGACGTACTGTCACTTGGCAGTCGAGAAGCCAAACGGTCTTTTAAAAGAAAAAAAGTATTTAATCTAGTAGCCAGTTAAGTTATTGTACGATTCTAGTTCGGTTGGATACTGTGGATCTTGTTTTATATGTAGAAAAACACATTTGAAAAATAAGCTTACGTTAAAGGAAAAGTATGGATTAAATGTTAATTATTTCGCTTGTACATCGTTGAAAATGGAACCATCAAGGTTGGTTTAAGCTGATTTGTTAGAAATATTTTATTTAAGTAGTCTATTCCTCGTATTACAAGCTTCTTTGAGTGAATTATAAACATTGTTTGGTTTACAGAGCTGATAATGAACTGCCAAACGAAATGGCAAAGTTAGACATTATGGAAGTAGACGATGAGCAATGTACGCGAGAAAAGCCAGTAGCTGCATCTCGCGTATTAAGAAAAAGGAAATCAATAGCCCCTGAAATAAGCAAGCCTTCCAATAGGCGAGTGAGCATGCGGCCTCGGAAATATAACGTAATGACAGAAAATCCAAACCCTAAACAAATTGAAGCCTTGTACCTTAATAAAAAGGTGAAGACGCTGTCGCAAACCCTAGAGACTATTTATGAAGAGCCCAAGCTGAACAATGAGACTGATACCTACATAGGCGGAAGGAAAGTGAAAAGACTGCTAACATTCCAACTAGGAAACCAGTACACTAAAGACAAAATAAAGAAACGCAGAGCAAAGATAAAAAAAATGCTCGGAAATAAATCATTTTTAAATAGAAAGAAAATACCAATGAAAGTATTCTTAGAGACTATAGAAGGACTGGAGTTGGATGATGTGGTACAAACTGAGTCTGTAATATCTTGTACTAATGTAATTTCATAAGTTGTTTGTTACCTTTGGTATAATCTCACTAAGTTGTATTTAATTGTAATGTAAAGAATCAGCATTGTAATACTGCCATTAAATATGTCTTAAAATTGTATTAAGCCATTTTCATTTGTTATAATTAATTTAATCTATGAGATATCCAATCAAAGATAAAATGGTGCTTATCATTTATCATAAACAACAAAAAAGTACCTCAAATTTTGGGTTTGATTTAGGACTAGGTTAGAGTGAAGCAAACATGTATCAAGCTCACTTCACTTGCAGATTGCCTTAAATCTTGATTTAGTACATAATACAAAACTAGACTATTGGTGGAGGGTTCAGTGGTCTTGATCTAGATAAGACCAACAGGAAATTGTCATTTTAAAGTAAATGTGAATACTTATTGTGTGAAATGTAAACTATCCTACTTTGCTACACATTTATTGATTTACATTTTCTTTGTTTCACAACCTTTTTCTCATTACTATAAAATAAGTCCATAAATTCACATTTTACAATACTAGTAATACGTTTTGGTGAACTCCATCTGTCTTATGTGAAATACTTGAGATAAAACCACTAGGTAAAAATAAGATAAATTTATTTGAGATTCTATAAATAATACTATTCAATTAACACTTTCTCTTACAAACAAATGGAATGCATCTTTTAATTCACAAAATTTCTCTACTTTAATTTACTGTAAACTTTTATGTTTTAATATAACACGAAGATGATGTTTCCTGGCAGTTTTCATAAGTCTTCAAGAGTGTTGAGGAGTTGTCATGGTCTGTGTTGACGCACACACATCGGGGCTGCTGACCCCCAGGGCTATAAAGCTGTCGGGGAACACCTGCCCAGTTTCTAGTGACACCACCACTGTAATGAAAATTTATTTCTATTAAAATTGATTTAAAAATGTTACATATACCACAGAACAAGTAGTAGTACTTCATACAGGAATTCCAGTCCATTATGTTTAAGGTGTAAAAGTACTGCTGTCTCTTTCTATCATTAGCTGCTTACTGTATTATCATTCATGAGCATACCAAACTTAAGAGTGGACCTCTTCTGTTTTTACTGAGTTCTAATTCTACATATAGTACAAGGTTTTTGAAACACCCTGTATAGACAGGTGAAAAATCATAACAAAATTTTACCTGGTCTTCGTACACCACACCCTAGTGCCTTCAGTTGAAGTCCACTCCATGTTGCATGGTGGTAGTTTTGCCTCCTCCTTCTTGGCTAATTCTTTTTCAACTGAACAATGTTGAATTTTTTCAGTAAATAATCTTGAATATTCAGTATCTTTGCCTGCCTTGTCATAGAATCTTCCAATCAATAATCCTATAAAAACAAAAAATATAAAAATTTAATATGCATTCAGGTTTATAGTTTGTACAGGTACACAATATTGAAAAATGTGAAGAATGAACATGGCACCATTATACAGTAAAAGCTTTGTTAGTAATTTAAGGCATTGAAGTATAAATTCACACTTCATTGTATGAACAAAAAAAAAATTTTAATATGTAACAGAAAGTGTCAACTAAAATGCCCTACAATGTATACCAATATGGGCAATGTGTACCCAGCTGGAGAACACTAAGCTAACTAAAGCTAAAGGTTAAAACAAAACATAATATTTTATTTTATTAATTTTGAATAATATAAACACAAAGAGATTAGATTACATTTGCTTCATTCCTACATACTTGCAAGTAGACCAGTGTTTGTTATTTTTTTAATATTTTATGGAAATTTAAGTAAAGAATGCTTATGTAACCTGCACTATGGAAACCAGTGACACAAAATTTTACAGTTAATCAGCTTACAGACGATATAAAACACCCCCATTGTAAAACTCATTTCTTACTGGCATAAAAAGGTGTAGATAATGTTAACCATCTGGTTGCCCTAAAATTGCTAAACCATGGCATTGGATTTTTGAATTCATGTACTCTGCCAACCCCTATTGGGAATACAGGCGTGAGAATATGTATGTATGTTAATGTTAAATTTTCACATCCCATCAACTGTGTTGCCACAATATTAGCCTTGTTAAGTAAGCAGTATGTTTAGATCTGTATTAATATTGACTCACTATCCAATAGCTAGCCATACTTACTTAATATGATTTGCAATCATACATACAACAGTACAACATTTATAGTAAGGGTCAGGACTTCTTCCTACCCAATATCCTTGTTACACTTGTAAACATACCTACAGATCCATATTTTTCTTCAAGAGTTTTTTTCCAGTTAATTAAGTTAAATAGTTCATCACAAGACAGGGTCAGCACATTATCCCGCTCTTCACTCTCATCCTGGAAGTCGCCAGTTATAAAAGCCCGGGAACCATCTTTTCCTGTAAGGAAAACCACAGTATTAGAGGAAAAATAATTAACTATTACTCATTCAAAGTCAATGTATTCATCTAAATTTAATGTTAAAAAAGACTTACCCACAAAGTAGTGATATGGAGCACCTCTACTGTAATGTCGATTACCATCTGAGACATCGTAAACTACGCCTAATAAAGCTAAATACAATTTCTCTTTCTTAATACCGTTATATTCCGCTAGCTCAGTGGGTGAAAATAAACCTTCAACATTGTTCTCGTATTGGTAAAGTAAACTTTTACAACTTTCAAATAATGTCTCCAGACGAGTTCTAAATAAAATACTTCCGATGAGAACTGTGAGTGTAAATAATATTGTTTTCCTACCAATCATTTCTGAATTTAGAATATAAATTTTTCTATCACAGTGTTATCTCACTTTAAATTTTATTTATTTACAATATCTTTACAAAATCAGGTAGTACTTTTTAACAGTACAGTGGAAAACTGTAAAAGTAAAAGGTGAATGACCGAGTGACATTTCAATTTACTGTTCGAGCGTTTACTAAAAATGCTTAAACATTGTGGACATAGGTATCGAAAAGTGTTAGGCGAAGTACTCACTTGAGGGCAAATTTTAGTTTATCTCAAATAAGGTTAAACTGTATCCAATTTAAACTTCACCAACATAATCAATCAATGCAGCATTGTAACTATTTGTGTTTCGTACCATTTTGACATGTTTTTCATCCTGTTCCTGTTAAAGTTGTCAAAATTGGAGGCGAATTATTCAAAACATCTAAAATGCGACAAAAGTTGATACAACCACTAAGAAATTATGCAAGTTCACCGACAAGACGAAGAGTTGTGGTAACTGGATTAGGAGTAGTAAGCCCGTTAGGTTCGGGAACAGAATTAGTATGGCATAACCTTTTAAAAGGTCACAGTGGAATCGTTGCACTTCAGGGTGAAGAGTATACAAAATTACCTTGCAAAGTTGCAGGGCTGATTCCCATGCAGCAAGGAGATGATGTAGCCAAAGCATTGTCAAAGTCTAATTTGAAATCAATGGCCCCAGCCACTTGCTTAGCTCTCCTTGCTACGTCTGAAGCCTTAGCAGATGCCAAGTGGACTCCCAACTCAAGTGAAGGCAAAGAATCTACAGGTGTTGCATTGGGAATGGGAATGATAGACCTTAGAGATGTATGTGACACAAATGATGCTTTGAAATTAGGATATAATAAAGTTAGTCCATTCTTTGTGCCAAGAATCTTACCTAATATGGCTGCTGGTCACATTAGTATTAAATATGGCTTCAGAGGTCCAAATCATGCTGTATCAACAGCTTGTGCCACCGGAGCACATTCAATAGGGGATGCTTTTCGATTTATAAGAAATGGAGATGCAGATGTGATGGTGTGTGGAGGAGCCGAGTCTTGTATCAGTCCGTTGGCTATAGCTGGGTTCTGTCGGCTGCGAGCTTTGAGCACATCATTCAATGACAATCCTAGTCAAGCATCAAGGCCGTTTGACAAAAAACGAGATGGATTTGTGATGGGAGAAGGAGCTGCAGTTTTAGTTTTAGAGGAATATGAACATGCCCTTGCAAGGGAAGCTAAAATGTATGCAGAAATATTAGGCTATGGTTTGTCAGGGGATGCGTCTCACATCACTACCCCAAGGGAGGATGGGAGTGGAGCAGTGCTGTCAATGAGCAGAGCTTTACGGGATAGCAATGTAAGGAAAGAACAAGTAACTCATATTAATGCTCATGCCACATCCACTCCCATTGGGGATGGGATAGAATCAACTGCCATCAAAGCGCTCTTCCAAGAGCACAGCACCAAAATATCAGTTTCATCCACCAAGGGAGCACATGGCCACCTGTTAGGTGCTGCGGGTAACTTGGAAGCAGTTTTTACTATTCTGGCCTGCTACCATGGACTGTTGCCTCCAACATTAAATTTAGAAGAAGCAGTTGATGATTTAGACTATGTTGCTAAAATATCTAGACCATGGCAGGCTGAAAGAAGAATTGCATTGAAGAACTCTTTTGGTTTTGGTGGCACCAATGCAACACTTTGCATAGGACAATTATGATCTGTTAGAATTAAGTAATATATTTTGTAAAAAGTTGCATTTAATTTATAAATATTATGGACCTAACATGACTTTGTTTAAATAGTCCCCCATTCCCCTTCTACATGGATTGTCTATGTGCTGCAGTAGGTTTTTCCCAACTGACTAGTTAACAACATGGCAAAAAATATCTTTCAATAGAACTTGGTATAATAATAAACTAACATCCAGATTTCTAATTATCAACTCATTATGTTTAGCAATTATTTCAACTACCTATTTAATGTCGAAACTGTAGCTCATGTCTTTGTTCACATGACTGGCAGCTTTTATTGAAAGATGACCACATTGTCTGATGTAGAAAAATAAATATTTTAAACTCACCAAAAGTAAATATCTCTAATTCATACAAACTTCTTACTTACCAAGGTACACTTTCATGTAACGCCTTAAATCTCGGTTTTAGGTCTACTAATATCAACCAAACTGCAAGTAGGCCAACAGGATAGTTAACAATCATTTTGATAATTTCGGAAAATATTTGGCAATTTGACTTAGTATGCAGCTAGCCAAACGAATAAAACAACAAGTATCTTGCATTACAATAGATATATTTAAAACTGAGTTACAAATTTCTGATCTCATAACAGTGACAAAACTGCCAAAGTAAAATCCAGAACTCATGCTTACGTTAGCCTGTTGATAACGAGCAATATTTTATTCATCATGTACCACATAACATTGAGTTACATAAAGCAATTGAAAATAAAATAGTTTGATCAAAAAATGCTACTTTAAATATTTCTAAGCGCTCTAATATTTTAAATAGTAATTATTTTTAAATGCTGGGCATTATCCAGTTTATTCAAGATTATTGTAATGGTTGAAGTGTTTAACATGATTTTATTACACTTTCGAATAATTATAACAACCAACCGTCATGCAATTGAATCAAAGTGGCGTTCTACACCACAAGTAATCGTCTTGATTATTACGATTTCATATGGTCTCCACAATCGGCGTCTTTGAGACCGAGCACCCAAAGGAGGCAGTGGAAGTTTTCAGGGCACATGTCGTCAGGAATATCCCCATGGTGTTCGGACGCATCCTTCTATTCTATACGAACATGATTGTCACAAGGCAAAATAAAAAAAAAAACAAGAGTAAAAAATTAACGGTTCTCTATTGTTTGGAATAAAATCATAGCTACGTAATCAATAGCCATTTTACCGACTGGAGCTTTCTAATAATCAAACAAGTCGGTACGATACACATGCAAGACTTTTTGTTAAGTAGACGATAAAGCGGGTATATGTAGGTTGTGCCTTTGAAGGGTAAAATGACTATGACATCTGAGGCTCGGCGGGCGGAGTCAGGCGGCGCGGTGCGCGCGCGCCGGCGCCGCGGGCGGGTTGACGCAGAGCTGCGCGAACTTTTGCCGCAGGTTCTGCCGCAGCTCCTGTCTTTTCTCCGTTATGTTCCGGCGTGATTTAAATTCCATCACTTCTTCTATAGGAATATAACTGGTATCTTGCTCCTCGTCTGAAGAGCATGTCTCCTGTAAACATTTTTACATTGTTGATCATGCATGCGACAAAAACCACTTTGAATACGATTGCAACTGATTACAATATGATGTAACAGTCGCTGCAGCCTAAAAAGGGACGAGTAACTTACCATTAACATTTCTTGTAGTGACAGTTGAAAACCGGAGCATGAAGTCTTATCGTTCTTATTGATATCTAAGCAGTCGCCCCTCTCGTGGTTGCAGAATCCCTCGGAGCAAGCCACCTCGGAGCCTTCGGGGGAGCTCATGAGGGACGAGGACCCTGACATGGTTTCGCAGCAGCCTCCGTTGTTGCCCGACGAGTACCCGCAGTCGTGGGTGTGTTCGTTGGGGGAGAGGTTCCCATGTTTGCCCCGCTTCTTGCTGGATTTGGCGGGCGAGCGGCGCTTGGGGTCGTCCTGGCACGAGTGGCAGCTGTCGCCGGCCTCGAAGCACGGCGTGTAGTCGCGCGGCGAGAGCAGGTCAGTTGGTGTGTCGCGTTCCTCGAGAAGGCACTCTTCGCATTGGCACTTCTCTTCGGGTTCCTCTGAATCAGCCTCCTGGTGAAAAATCATAGTTTTATTAAATTCTGTCTTTTTTTTAGTTTTGCGATGTGAGAGTAAATTTGAAAATTTTTACGATGCGTCGCATTTTCGTCAATTCGTCACTATTATACTACCTCTTCCATCTGTTGTCAAACCTAAAATTATGCAAGAAGTGTGAAATAGTCATAATCATGGTTTTGTACTCTGCCCTATCTGGGATCATAGGCATGATTGTAAGTAACCAAAGAGAAGGAATCTCACCTTGCACTTGCTCTCGACAGCCTGCCTCTCCTTCTTCTTGCGGCGCTTGAGTTTCTTCTGTTCCTTGCGCTGTTGGCGGGTGAGCTCCTCTTGCGTTATCTCGTCGTAGAGCAGCTGGAGTTTGGAGACGCCGCTCTTGTGTTCGACGGCCGTCTCGAACTTGCGGTAGAGGGCTTCGACGGCCACGGCGGCCAGGGTCTGGCACGTGCCCTCCTCCTCGCGCAGCCGGAGCGATATGCGCTGGAGCCGCTCGTAGATGCATATGCCGAGGCAGATTAGGACCTGTACACACAAATCCATTATGTTGAGGACTAATAATTCAATGGAAGAGCGGCTCGGTGCCGTGATGGTATGAACGAAACGCTTTTGTCTCGGCCAGTGCTTTGGGTGCCGTCTTTCGTATAATTTAGAATATTACAACCGATACAGTTACGCCACCTCGCTTCTGCTGTTAATGTGTCTTACGTTTGGATCAAATTTTGCAAGTTTACACTTCCAGTGGCCCAATTGACTAATGTATATAAATGTGTGGGGAAAGACTCCAAAAGAGAGATCTCTCTCCAGGCTGAAGTTATGCCTGGGGACCGAACTCCACAGAGACAAAGTTGGAAGTTGTATTTATGCATCCGATCTTAGAAACTTCGTTGGCGCAATGTAGGACTTTTTAGTTCGGCTTTTCGACGATAGGTGGCGCTAGGACGCAACGAATGTTTTCCTACAACAATAGTTCATCTAAAGAAGAAAAAAGAAAGCGCTTAAAAAAAATCTATCCAAACCAGGAATTCACCACAAGTGTATCATCGAGACCCGGAGTTAAAATTAGGGCTCACCTCTTCCTGTGCTATCTCGAGGGTCTTGGCGTGGCGCTCGCGGTGGTTCCCGAGCAGCTCGGGCTCCGCGCGCGCGATGAGGTGCGCGATGTAGTCCGTCTTTGACTGCAGGTGCAGGTGCTTGTCCAGCAGGCATCGCTTGATCCCTCCGTACAAGGCACCCACGTACCCCTTTTCCTTTTGAGGCTCCTTCTCTTCCACGAGCAATTGGTATGCTCTCAACACCTGGAAGTACAATTCCCATCTTGAGTCAGGTTCGTGACTAAGGAGTAACGTATATCAGCGACAGGCTAGCAATCTGTCACTGTAGTAAACACTCTAAGACCTAAAAAATAAGCTAGAAGTGGCTGTGGAATGTGAAATAGTTATGGTTATGTCTACGTAGTGTTGCGTACGCTCTGTCTACCCAATTTGAGAATACAGCGTGATGTATGTATGTATGTAAAAAATAAAGACTTGATGAAATAAGTCCTCAATGCTATGCTTGTTTACATTAACAAAAAATGTGTCAGTTTTCTTTTCTCTTAACAGCTTTTAGTGTCCGACCGAAGGTACAATTTTGGCCGAAGCCGAAGCCGAAGTCGATTAATCGGCTTTCATGAAAACCTTCGGCCGAAGCCGAAGCCGAAGCCGAAGGTGTGTTGACCTAAAGAAATGAGAGAATTTGCTAATAGTAAAAAAACGGCAGTATATTTTCCGCAGTTTTGGCTTAGAAATCAAGTGTGTTTATGTTGTTATGTTATGTGTTGTCAGTTATTTATAAGATTAACTGCAACCAATGCGATCGGGTTGGCGAAACGCTGTTCTGCTAAGCGCTGCGCACTATCCGTCTCGCTCTGGCATCGTTCGTTCAACTTCAAATCAAAATTTGCAAACCTTCGGCTTCGGCCAAAGCTTCGGCCAAATTTTGGCCGAAGGTGGATTTTTTGGCCGAAGGTGGCCGAAGCCGAAGCCGAAGCCGAAGCTTCGGTCGGACACTAACAGCTTTTGTTTTTAAACAAAGGAGTTCTTTATGGCTTTCCACCTGATTCTGTGCTTTGCTAACCCAACTTTGGTCCTTGTGAGGGATTGGACTAGCACCCTTTATGAATAAAAATATTGTGCGTCAACAGCAAGTGTAGACGTCCTTTTACAAAGTGATGTTGTTAATGTTTTGTGCTACCCTACTTTTTATAATAATTTAAATGACGATAGTAATGAAGGTAGTCCGCCGGTGTTGGTTTCGTCAAGCACGAGCAGTCGCGCAACAAGAGCGGTGGCGCGAAGTGCGCGTTTGGCAGCAGCAGCCGCCGCGGCTCCTAGATGAAGGACTAAGAAAGTAGCCCGAAACATGTCGAGCTAAACTCGATTTAAAACGTGAGTTATCCGTATTTTTTATAAGAAAATTATTGTTATTGAAAATAAAAAGAATACTAATACAATAGGCGGTCTTACTTCATAGGGATCCCTCTGGATTAATCTTATGCATTGAATGAATGATATTGCATCATACTACGAACAACAATGTTGCTGTCCTATTTTTACAGATAAGGAATGCAATGTTAATGTTGAATTTGTACTCTTAAGAAAGTTTTTTGATAAGTCCACTGGTGCGTCTGTTTATCAAGATGATAAATGGCGGTGACGCAACACGCAGACATGGTTTTACATAAACCACAATAAACACAGTGCCATCAGTATGACTTTGCACTTTTCATTATTTTCTTTCAGGAAATAAAGAATGAAGCATATATTAAACATAAAACTATTTTTCACTATGAATGAAGCATATAATTTTTAATCTCTCTCCAATTCTTGATAGCAGACAAGATTACTATGTTCCAAACGGAGTCACATAGATTGAATGTCATGCTATTTCAAAATTCTGTCATACTCATACACAACTTTCAGGCCTCCGACATGCACCTTATCTTCGTAACGCAACTAGAAATATTGTTTTCTTCAAGGTAATTTATATTTATCTTTGCAAAAAGATAGAGTTTTAAAAGAAGAGAAATATAGTTGCAATACAAACAGAAACAGGGCAACCTGAACTTTGCCAATGTAAATGTTAACTTCCCTAGAAAATAGCGTAAGTTAAGGCATAGCAACAAACCCATGTGTTATCGGGTTTAGAATAATTCCTCTCCATTTCTTCCTTGAATGTTTTAAGCGACTAAAGAAATAAGTTAAGGTATATTTTAGGCGACAAGCTAACAACCTGTCACTATCATGCCTCTATACTATAGACCGATAGGTACTTAAAAGATGGTAAACAATCTTGACATGTCTTTTTATTGAAATACACAGTCTAAAAATGAAAATCGTTACAATATACAATTCAATTAGGAAAGTAAATGATTTTTTCATACCTAAATTGTAAAATGTAAAGATTTTGATTTATAAAGTGTATGTTTAAATAAAAAGACACGTCAAGATTGTTTACCATCTTTTAAGTACCTATCGGTCTCTAGTATAACTCAAAACCTAAAAATTATGCTAGAATTTGTTTTGTATGTAGTAGCGTGGCATGTGCTCTGCCTAACCCTTTTGGGAATGCAACCATGATGTACGCATAATATAAAAATGGGTGGCAGATTTGGAAGGCAACCCAAACCAACTTTCAAAAAATAGTGAAAACATAGATTAGTGATATTTTTAGGCAGACCCCATATGAATATATTAAAAAAAAACCAGTCCTAGAGTCATTCATACAATACCCATTTTAATTTATTAAAATTTTAAACATGTCCATAAGTACAGCCCACTATTCAAAATCCACTATTAATTCCATTTGATCTTGAAATTACTCATTGTAACTCTTTTTTCATTAACTTTGCAAAAGGATTACCAACTTCCAGCCAGAATCGTTAATTTAACTCTAAAGAACCACTTAAAATTTCAAAACAAGCAAGAACACAAACCTTGGTCTTGCAGTCTGCGCAGAACCGATGCTTCCGGAGGTAATTGTGCAGGGTGTCGTGTAGCGTGTTGAAGTGCACGAGCGTGACGTGGTCGCGCGCGGGCAGGCGCATGGCGTCCCAGGCGGCGCGCCAGGCGGCCCGGCCGCCCCAGCCCCACGCGCCCCAGCCCCACGCGCACGCGCCGCCCCAGCCGCGCGCCCCGCCCGCCTCCAGCGAGTGCAGCCCGCAGCGCTGAGACTTCTTCCACCGTGGCTGGCTGAGGATCAGGCACTCTATGCCGCTGCTGCGAATGTTGATGATGAGAGTAGCGGACTCATTTTTTGTTTTTATAAGGTACAGATTTTTTATTATTTCGATCAACAATTTACCTCGCCATTCTTTTTATATCATGTTTCAAAATTATTCAATTCAGAATTTAAAAAAATACAAAATAAACTTGTGATCACACTGGTGGAAAAACATTAATTTAATTATTTTTCATTAATTGTAAATGGATTTACAGTAAAAGCTCCTTATTCGCGCTTCCTTCAATCGCGTTTTCACTATTCGCGGATTAAAAAATTGTGACCCAATTCCTGTATTCGCGGCGCAAATTTCGTTATTCGCGGATTTATTGCGGAAAATGACGACGAATCTGCGCAAATTCAAACTTTGACTGTAAACATAGGACGAGATGGGTTCGAATTTGTAGAACAAGATAAATGACATTCAGGAATTGCTTGAATCGCAAAGTGAAGATTTAACTGAAAATGACTTGGAAGAAGTGTTAAATTGACAGCCCCTTGAAGAAGAGCCTTCAACAAGCACTGTGAACGTGACATTTAATCCGTAATATTGATCCCTCTATGGCAGCGTTTCTCAAACTTTTTTAGGGACGGAACCCTTTTAGAAAGCGAAACACTTGACAGAACCCTACAAAAAAACCATCGGTTTTTAAAAGTATTATTTATCCACCCGTCCGTCCATGTGTTCGCCGCTTCAAAACTTTCGATCAGAGAATGGCGTTTTATTTTTTTTCTAAATTCTTTCGGAACCCCATCGGGGACATCACGGAACCCTGGGGTTCCGCGGAACACACTTTGAGAATGGCTGCTCTATGGAAAGAAGTGTTATTTTTTGCTACCTAGGAACGTATCCCCCGCGAATACAGAGCTTTTACTGTATTTAGTTTAGGAAATGCTGCTACAAAAAATAAACTTGTCTCTTGAGCTAAATTTCTGGTCACTTGCTTGTGGTTTAGCAAGAGCAATATTTTACAGTAAATAAGTACCAGTCACTTCTATCTAATACACCTCTCAATAAGAAACATGAAATAATAAAAACTTTTCTTACTCTAACCATACTCTATTTGTACACTACACTCTCCAAATCTTTGATATCTGAAGGTTTTAGTACCTTGACACTGTAAAATAAATACACAAAGCAGACTCACAGGCATGTTTATAACCCTGTTTTTATTTTTATTGTAGTATCTGCTTAGAGACCAAAATCATTGGGTGTATAAAAGTTTACATAGCCCAATATTAAGGACTTTTTATAGTATTTAAAATGTTAAAAATAAGGATAAAAGTAGGCTAGATGTAAAAGCACCTAAAAATATGTATGTATGTATGTATGTAACTCTTTATTGTACAAAACAAACATGACAAAAAATAACAAACAAATCAAGACACAAGTACAAAGGCGAACATATCCCTTTAGGGATCTCTTCCTGCTAACCTTCAAGCGATTGACAAAACATGTGAAAATAGAGTAGACAAACAAAGAAAGTAGAGAAAAAAAAACCATTAAACCTAAAATAACAAATAAATTATAGTATACATACTGCAAATAAATGTAAACAAGTACATAAAAATACACATAATAAAATACATAATAGACTAATACATATAAGAACAAATATACTACTTGTATTGTATATATATTATACTTGTTGTATAAATGTATCTAAAATCTGAAATTTACTCTCATGGAAGTAACCTCTCTTGTAATCTGTGACTGTAACTTACACAACATGCTGATGTTAAGGAAGGAGCCCTAATAGCCCCCTCTTCATATACATTGGCATTTGCCAACAAATGTTATTGTATCTGTTCTATATAAAGTAATAAGATTATAGTACTTACCTATGGCCATTTAACAAGGTAGCAAGGGATTGTGCATGTGCTATCTTCTCTTCTTTGATAGTGATTATTTCATCAGACCCAAGAACAAGTGGGTCTAATGTAGGATGCCCTGATTTTGCTAACTGGTAAAAGAGTCGCTCCACACTGAAATGAAATGTAAAAGTTCAGTTATGATAATAACATCTTCATCTAGTTATTTATGAAGGGTTCTCAGTACACATTTTAGTCAACAAATTATTAATACTTTTGTTAAAATTACTCCGAAATGATATTTTATTTGCTAGCTCTACTCTGAATGGTGTATGTTTATCTCTGCTGGAATATCAGAATACTTAATAAAAAATGTGGATACAGTATGAGGCCACTGTTAATATGTTTTAGGCGACAGGCTAGCAACCTGTCACTATTATACCTGTTTCATCTATTTTCAACCCTAAAACTATGCTAAAAGTGGCTATAAAACATGAAGTAGTCAGTTTTGGCTATGTAATATTTTGTTTGTCACATGTCCCCATACAATGAATGCAACTTCTCGTAAGTTTGGTTCGGGAAGTGAAAAATATACTGCATTCTAGTCTCCTGTTTCACTGACCACAAATTATACTGATTAAAACAAAAATAAAACCTTTGTTTTATTTTTAATCTAAAACTTGTTAAATATATGTTAACTTTAAAATTTTATTGAACACTATCCATAAATAGAAAATAAAACAGAGAAGAAGCATTTATTTGCATGATAATAGTAATCTAGGGATAAGTTATAATTTGCAAATACCATTTAACAAAAACAAGTTTAATTTTTACTTTTGCTAAAGAAGTGTGTTTAATAAAGTGCAAGTTAGGTGTTTAAGATTACTTTCAATACAAATACACAATTTCAATACAAGCTACATACACATTTTTGAACTATGTACAGTCACAAACCGGGATTGTTGAGCCACTTGCCACTGTTCGCAATTTAGATGTGTAATCAATGACAGGTGTCATCTATTGGATTAGTATTACACAACCAAATTACAAACATAGGTAAGTGGCTCAACAAACACTGTTCACAAAGGTACTCCATTAAAATCAGTAACATTGTCTGTGGCATGTGGTCTTTCACATGACGTAATAAACCTAAAAGAGCAAAATACTTTCTGAAGAGGAAAGTGGGTGAACCCACAGAATGTTTTTCTTCAATCCAAAATTCTACCTTCAGTTTTGAAATGGTCAATGTAGACATGTATTTAAGAAAATTACAATGTATTAATTCAATAAAATTGACTCTGATTCCTACCTTCTCCGACAGCCAACACAAGGAATGCTTTGATTTAAGACGTTAAATATATCTGAGGCGTCTACTCTGAGAGCTACTTTCAGTTCATCTGTGGTGAGGACTTTATACTTGCGCATGAAATCGTCATATTCGCGGCCTTTCACTTGAGGGTTGTCGCAAATCAGGCCCATTGTGTTCAAGTCCATAATCATCTGAAAATACAACAACAGCCATTAGTTAACGTTCAACTAACAAATTAAATCTAAATAAGGTCAACTATGAAATGTCATGCTTCTTTTGGTAGAAATCAATGATTTCGTTGTGGCCAGAAATCACCGCAATCCTAAATTAAATCACTGTTGCGACGATTAAAACCATTGTGTATTAAGATATTCGTTGTTAAGACACAGGGCATCCTTTTTGTTTTTCCATCCAATGACTAATTTATTATAAATCTATCACGGTACTAATGTCAAAGTATAAACTGCTTACCGTGAGATTATCGTAAATAGTAAGCGGTAACTGTCGTCGCTTAATCACAGGATCTTTTTCGCTGTTGTATATATCAACCAATTTCGCCATTTTATGATGAATCACATAAAACTGCCGACAAAACACACAAATATACTCAAAATGACGGCCTTCACTAATCAAGGAATACACGTCGTGTTGCGTCTGTCTGACAATTTAAATACAGATAATAGATTTCAGCGAATGCCTTCCGGCACAGTCAATGAAACTAATAAAATTTTATTGAATTGAATTAAAACCCAATCAGAATATCCAACATTACAAAACACACAAAACAGATTATATTTTCACAGATTAAGAAAACAGCAATGTGGGTGATTCCGTTATTTCGTGACTTTTTGTGATACTATATTTATACTTCTTGTTTACTTTGTCTTTGATTTTTTTTTCTTTTCGTGTTTCGGTTTCGTATAGATAGACAGACAGTTCGTTGAACTTGTTTTTGCGCGGATATAAAATGTTCTAATTTTTTGTACTTAGAGAGTCGTCATTTCTTTTATTATACTGCCATACAATCACTTTTTTTTCGTTATCATTTTATTTTTAGTTTTTCCCTGTGTTGCTGTGAGTGTGAAGACTGATGAAATAAAATCAAGATGACGTCGAAAATATTCACACCCACTAACCAAATCAGATTGACGAATGTTGCGATAGTAAGGTTAAAGAAAGGTGGCAAGCGTTTCGAAATAGCATGTTACAAAAACAAAGTAATTTCATGGAGAAATAAAGTGTATGGTATTTTAACATAAATATATGAATCATAGCGCTGCACAAAGTATCACTTGACTGATATCAGTTTTGTTTACTTTCAGGGAGAAGGATATAGATGAAGTCCTTCAGACGAATACAGTGTTCACAAATGTTTCTAAGGGGCAAGTTGCGAAGAAAGAGGATCTGGTGAAGATATTTTCTAAGGAAGATTTAACAGAAATATGTAAGGAAATATTAGAAAAAGGTGAGCTTCAAGTATCAGACAAAGAAAGACATTCTCAGATTGACTCTTTATTCAAAGATATTGCTACAACTGTAGCTGACAAATGTATCAATCCAGAGACAAAGAGGCCATACCCAGTTTCGATTATAGAAAAGGCTATGAAAGATATTCATTTTTCTGTAAACGTCAACAAAAATGCAAAACAACAAGCACTTGATGTAATTCAATTACTCAAGAAAGAAATTCCACTTGAGAGAGCACAGATGAGAGTTAGAATACTCCTAACTGGCAAAGATGCTCGGAAAACCAAGGAGAAAGTAGTCAAGCTAACTACAAGTGTTGAAGAGGAGAGCTGGGAGTCTGGCAATGCTAACATTATTTGCTTAATTGACCCTGGGAATTTCAGAAGTCTAGATGAACTTGTTAGATCAGAAACAAAAGGTAGTGGTCAGTTTGAATTGTTAAATTTAAAAGAGATGATCGAAGGAGAACAAGCATTGTAAACAAAGTGTCATGTGAGTTGAATTATATTTCTACTTTTTGTTGTTTTAGCTAGGTCTAAGATTTATTAAAGAATAAAATTTACTTTGACTGATTCTTTCATTGAATTTATTCTTAAATTTGCATAGACGAAACCATATTTTTTCTATGTTGTATATCCACTTTTAGCTCATTTTTTTAGGTTTTCTTTTGCAGTCAGTCTTCTACAGGCAATATCTAGGATTTTATTCTAAAATCAGTAAATTCACTTGTAGCATTGCTCTAAATCTTTATTTTAAAATTGACAGTAAAATCAAGATTTAAGGACTGTCTTTTTTTTGCACCACATGGTTTGTGCACTGTTGCTCAAGAAAACAAACAAGTAAATAATAGAAAAGGAAGGAATTAGGAAGATATGTCAATAAACTCAGACTGAAAAAATAAAGTAACAAGGATTGGCTTAGCAATGGCAATAAAGATTATGAGGCCCATGCTACACTCCTCCACACATTGTCGTTGTGTGAATTTAAACTTAGTATAAGGCTGGCTATCCACTGGAGCGGAGCAGTGAGCAAGATAAAAATCCACCAATAAAATTGCATCCACTGAAAAGGAGCTGAGGTTTTATGCAATTCTATTTGTGGATTTTTATCTCGCTCACTGGTCTGCTACCTCGCTCCACACCAGTGGACAGGCAGCCTTATAGAATGGTTTTTGTATGCAAAACCGTGTGGTATGTATGACACATCAGCCCTGCATGCAGGTTCGTCCGGACGTGCGTATCACGGCTCGCACGTCCGGACGGCGTACGGCGACGCAAGCAAACCGCAGGATGTTACGTAACGCAAGCACAGTGCAACAGACAAAATACGAGTTAAACAAATTTTATATTTGTGATTTTGTAAGATACGGTTTTCATCTACAGTTATTCAACAGTTTATTACAATTATAATATAAAGTTGTATGAAGTAAATATCTCTACAAAACTATTTAGTATTTTTTATGGCAAGCCTTGCGCTGCGGTTTCGGAGTGCCTGCAGTCGCGGCGCACTTTTAACCGCATCGATGTATTTGGTATATCGCACGAATTGGAATAACATTGTCTATTGAATAAACTGTATTTTAACAAAATACGATTCGTATTTACTACAGTCAAATTTTAATACACTCAGTTTGCACCCATTACTTGCAGCGCCATCTATGGAGCATACAGTAAATCATACCTACAATTGAGCGGTGCGAGCAAGGTGCGAGCGTTCTACAGTAAAATTTAAGCTATCAGCTTATTATAACTTCGGTTTCCATGCCTGGAGAGATCTCTCTACTGGGGTCTTTCCTACATTGGTAACTCTCGACGTTGGACATTTAACGCAATCTCCCTCGGCTTACATCATGAGAACAACCAACGCGTTCTCAAAGTAAGCCAGACTTTTACACATAAAATTTTACACATAAAACATAACATATCGGATTGATCCGAAACATGTCGAGCTAATCTCGGTATATACAACGTGAGTAATCCGTTAATTTTCACTATTAGCCAGACTTACTGCCGTGGGAAAGCCTCCAATAGAGAGATCTCTTTCCAGGCAGAAGTTATGACTGGGGACCGAAGTCCGCCTAGAGAAATTTGGAAGTTGTATTTAATTTATGCTACCGATCTTTTAAATTTCGTTAACGCGGTGTAGAATGTTTTGACGGTTTATGATGTTTTTATGGTAGAAGTTTTACTACTTGACGATAGGTGGCGCTAGGGATGCTACACTGCCATCAAAATCTGATGCGTTCGAATATGTTCATGTAAGTTTTTTTAAACATATTTTTATATTTTCTGTGATAAGATCTAAAATAAATCCTGGAACTTGGGAACTATTTACCGTTCTTAATGTTCTTTTATCACTGCTGAAATTATGGTTTGCGTAAAGTGGAACGTAATAAATAAACCCATGAGTACACGATCAAATTTTAAAGTAACTTATCATTTTTTGATGTATTATTCTTAATGTTTACTGCGTCGCTTGTTGTTAAGTGTGTTAAATTTGATTATTTTAGTAATAAATGTCATTAAAACTAACTAATAATCATTCGGCGTTATCGCGTTTTTCTACAATCTTGTCTCGCTTTGTTTAGTGTGAATTGGAACGTTAAAGTGAATGTACTCAGCTAGGTACTCAAATGACAAATTAAAAAGTTTTATTTTTCTTATATTGGTACGAGATTTTATTGATTGTTTTCTTTCATAAGATTTTCGGGCAGACGGCGACTGAAATTGCAAGTTACTGTGATATATTTATTTTCAATATTTTACAATTCTTATAAAAGAATTAAATGAGCAGGGATAGCGAGTTATGTCTATAAGTAATGGAAGGTACAGAACTGGGTGGCGACCAGCAATTCTGTTTGAGATGGAACAATTTTCAAGCGAATATAACTTCTCAATTCGAGGCGCTGCGCGATGATGAGGACTTCGTGGATGTCACCCTGGCGTGCGAAGGACACAGGCTGGAAGCCCACAAAGTGGTCCTTTCGGCCTGTAGTCCTTATTTCAAGGAATTATTTAAAGTAAGTCGATCTTTCACTCCCCACACTTTGATGTGTCACCATTACAATGACTCTAGTGAAAGTTGTTATGTATAAAACACTTGATCTACTTACAAATGCCATGTCTGGCGTTCCGGTTAAGTACTCGAGATTTCATTTATTTGCACTTATTTTAAAATTTTACTTGACATTTTCTAATGATCTCATTAGCATTACAATTCTCTATGGGTTTAATGTCCTTTGTGAGGCTGCAGGAAACTGGCATGGCACCTTTGATTTAATTAATGCATATTTTCACATTAGAAATCTCTCGGTTAATGCATTTTTGTTGTTTTATAATTGCAAGGAATGCAATGCATTGGACAGGTTTCATGTGGCAAAGCAAAGTTGTGGAGCATGATTTGAAATTCAAACCACCTATTTTACTGTGTCTACTTTCATGATGTGTGCATTGTTAAAGCATTGATTATAATAAAGTGAGCCACATTAGTGAATTACTAATTATTCTGACTGTAATATTAAGTTTTACTGGGTCTCTTTGTGGGTTATTTGCCTTTGCCATATTGTAGTCATACAAATTTGACAATATGATTATTGAAACAATGGGTTTTATGTTATATAAATTAGAACATGATTGGTATCCTGATAATTTAGTATGGTAGAATTTATCACTACTCATTGATTAGTATGAAGAACAAAAACTAGCTAATTTTTTGGGACCATTAAAGTACTTGAAACAATACAGTTAAACTGGCAGATATTTTACCACCTACAGTAATTAAAATTGCTGCCTCTTGTCTAAATGTTAAAACGGGCACCCATGAGGATATCTCATGACATCATTTTTATTATGAATCCATTTCTCCTTGTTGTTGTATCAACAGTGATTGAAAACATGAAAACGCTTGTTTTTTATTATGTCAGATAAGATTCAGATTATGCCTAAATTGACAGTTTATTTCAATTACATAGATAAATATTTAGAACCTTAGTACACTGAAGATATACTTCGATTGCTTAGATAAATATATGGAACCATGGCACACTAAAGATTTATAAATATTGCATTTAGATATTGTGATACCAGCCTTATTATGTAATGAAATAAACTGTTGATACACTTCCTATCCTGTCTATTGTTATTAGTCAAAGAATAGGCTTGTGATTGGCTGCAAATACACCTGGCCGATGGCCCATTCATCTTTCAATGCAATAATACAACCAAAGCATTCTGTAAAGTACAGGTGCAAACATGCACCATTTGCTAGCTGGGAGCATTGTGATTGCAGTTATGACCATTGTGCTAGTATACAATTTTAGTCATCTTTAAAATACAGTAAAAAATATGCGGAAACAGTTTAGTCTAGCCTAGCTTTCTCAAACACGGTGGTTTAGTGCCTCAAATAATTTATGGAATATTTCATTTTCTTAATTACCACTAATTGTGCACTGAGTAGCAAGATTGGAATGTTAACATTCTCTCCTAACTATTGTTTATCAGAGGTGATTAACCTAATTATGATGCACCATGTAATCAACTGGTTCCCATTGATTTAGTAATGACCAGAACTGGTTGCTAAGTGCAGAGTGTGTTAAAATCAACTTATTTCTGTAATTTTCATCAGTTACCTAATTGTAAATTGATTTTTTCTCTAACTAAAGTTCCTTATGTGGTAATATCTCAAG
Organism: Adoxophyes honmai; assembly: GCA_005406045.1. Taxonomy (NCBI): domain Eukaryota; kingdom Metazoa; phylum Arthropoda; class Insecta; order Lepidoptera; family Tortricidae; genus Adoxophyes; species Adoxophyes honmai. Next base: position 137,865 of record BHDV01065541.1, read on the forward strand.
GATAAATGTGTTAAATAACCAAATGGTTTCTATGTATTGATTACTATTCCTGCGGTTATTGTTAGTTACTTTGGGTTTTATTTGTGTTTGTAATAGAGAATATGTGGTTCATTAAGCATCACATGGTGCATGATTTTGTGTTAAAACAATGGTTGTACATTCTAATGATAGGAATGATTCAATTGAATCATCATCTTATTAAGGTCTACTGTTTGTTGGTGCAGTAATAGCATGTCCAAGTTACAAGCAAACAATTTAATCCATACAATCAATAATTTAAGTATAAACAACAACAAATTGGCTCACACATGAATCATACTATCCAGCAAGCATAGACTAAATTCCACCAGACAGCTTGCTATGATATGAAACTCGGTGTTAAATGAAACATTCACAACTTTAAACAACATTTGTTTAACAACAAACATCCACCAAATCAGGGGGAAGGCCATGGTGCTTTTGACCCCATAAGATAAGCAGCTGAAGGTTACGTCAACACTGACACCATAAGTGTCTAGTTACTCAGACACAAGCAGGGTGAATGGAGCCACACCTACCATGGATGTAGGTATAGATGTATTTTAAGCCTACTTGACATACTTTTTTTTTACCTACTATATTTAATTACAAGGGATACCTATGCATGATCAGTTAAATACCTACTATTCTTCTTCAAGTACGAGTCAAAGCTGTCTAATTTGATTGAGTCTGCACAGCCAAACATGCTTTGGCTAGTTCCTAATGCATAGGAATAGGAATGACAAATATTTTTAAATAATGTAAAAGTCAATAAATTAATGTCATTGATTTATCAAAAAAAATATCAATCTGCTGATTGGGTACTTACCTTTGCCATATGCTATTACATGCACATTAAAGAAACTTGAAATTTATGGTCACTCAAATGATTTTGGTACTTGACTAGCAGGTTAAGCAAAAATATATGGTTATCTCTTACACCATATTTGCGCGCTTGCTTTGTTTGTCTCATGTTGTGCAATAATTAATGGGTTTACTTAAATGGTTTTATCATGTTTTTTAAAAAGCTTGGTTCTTTCGTAAAGAATGGTTTAAAAAATCTCATTGCCCTAATTAATGTTCCTTGTATAAAATCACCACTTACCTACTTGCGGTTCAAAAATGTTTCTCACTGATATATCTACCTACCAAACCCTACCTACCTACTAAATGCATTTGTCAATTTCATAATCATCCCCTTCTCAATGACAAAGTCTAGGATGCTAGGTCAATTGGCAGTGAGTGTGCCTACGACTTACATGTAGATTATAATTATTATAAAGCGCTTAATACCTACTTAACAACAGAATGTCGTTGACGTGTTATGGGTAAAGCAATCTTATCAGTCATAAAAATATCAGCATTATAGATCAGCTTGTTTTTATACCCATAACGATAAAAAAATACTAGGTACGTATAATTAAACACAGATAATGCCGCGATTAATTCTTTATTACATAATTAACGAAAATCACAATATCCGGTAGATATTCGATAGAAATCAGTATCGAGTTTGATAAGCATCACTCCCAAGCAAGATTTTAACACAATTGATTTAAGCGGCAAATTATGAACATTTTCCTTTTAATTCTCGCCTCATTAAAGCAACAGATTACGTTAACACCTTCACCACTTTTACACAAACCCAAGTCTACAGCTACCATTCAATTTAAATGAAATATTATACTACCCACTTACAAAAATCTAGTAGGAAATTAAAATGGTTCCTACGCGAAATAAAGTGAAATCGACTGATAAACAAAACAGTATGCTTGCATCGTTCAGCGATTCCGTTTATTTCCGCTCATACTCGAGCATGTAACAAAATCAACTATTTTTTCCTGTCTGTCTGACGTCGCGTCTCTTGTTCCAGAACAACCCATGCCCGCACCCCATAATATTCATGCGGGATTGCGAGGTGTCGCATGTTCGCGCCCTTCTCCAGTTCATGTACGCGGGGCAGGTGAACATCGCCCAGGCGCAGCTGAGCGCGTTCCTGCGCACTGCTGACGCGCTGCAGATCCGCGGCCTGACTGACTGCTCGCAGCACAACGACAAGGTGGGTTTGGGGTGGGTTAGTTCTGACGAGTGCGGCGAGACCTCAATCTGACCAAGTAGGGCGTGGTTTAGAGCAGGGCTGTCCAAATCATCGCCCTCGGGCCGCTTGCGGCCCGTGGCTTGAATAGTCGAAACCCGTGACTTGAATTGCTGCTGCATGTAAAATATTTTTTATCTTCTTTATTTAAATACATACATTAATGTATTTAGTAATTTTTGTTGGCCCTGGGTCTCATCTAATTTGGACAGCCCTGATTTAGAGGAAACAAAAGACTACTTTGGATTATTTGTCAAGTTTGGAGCGTCAAGAGCGGCGGGGAGCGGTGGCGTGATGGTATGAACGAAAAGCTTTCACTGCTGGTTCTTTGTGCGCTTTCTTTCGTATCATTTCTGATGCACAATGCCGTCACGTCACCGCGCCACGCCGCCTGGTCGAAACGGGTCCTAATCGCGTACAAATCTTATTTTAAATTCCTATTCTTACTACTGCTCGAGTCCTTTCGAAACCACAGATAGATGATGTGATGATTATAGATGAAACTTCCAAGACTAAAGTTTAGTGCGCAATTAAGAAGAGTTGTTGATTTTTGATGTTCTTTTCTGCGAAGTCTGGGATGTAAGAGTCTACCTATACGCGATTCGGGAGATTCCCTCTTCGAGTGCATTAAATCTGCGTTGGATTGGCATCACGAGCAAACTAAACTAAATTGTCAGGTTCAACATCAAAGGTTTTCTATACTGTCGTAATAATGTATCTCTCAGTCATGTACGCTGACTTTATTAACAAACGTACACCAACCAAAGTCCAGACCAGACATCACATATCATTTATGAATTTAGGGCGTTTTAGATTCCTATGTAATTTTGTAGCATTGTCGCGTAGGTGGCCACATGTTGAGCTATTTAAACAAGTGAACAGTCTTGTGCTCGCTTCGTTTCATTTACGTTTTTTTTGTTGGCGTTTTGTTTACAGAAAGTGAATCGAAAATCTCCTCCTTCCCAACTACGTAATTTGCTCAGCGCTAAGCCGCCACAGACTACCTCCTCCTCCAAAGCCGCAAGCCAAAATGTCGAGTCGACCTCCGCCGACGACCAAGAGAAGAGCGCGAGTCGGCGCTCCACCATTAATTCTCCCGATGTTGCCAGAAATAATCTCACTGAAGAAGCTCCTTTTCAAACGTCTAGTCAAATGAGGCCTAATAATGACGACTATAACGAAACATGCAACTACCCGACCATACGGGTGAAAACTGATCTCGAAGCTACGGACGTGAAGACAGAGGAGAACGACGTTCTCATGGACCCCGGAGGTTCGGAGCGCGCCGACAAGTGTCAAGATTTCAACGCGTCCGACCTTTTAGAACCGAAAATGGAAGTCATGGAACAGGAGGCCAGCGACGAGGAGCGCTCCAGCTTCCCGCAAGTCTACTACAACGAGAACAACACGCTCGCTAACCCCTTCGCCGCTCTGCAAGGTCAGTCCTCTCGCTACGAAACGCTCGGGCTCCCGTATTTTTACCGAGTGGCTCTTATTAATCTCATATTTCTCTTCCCCCAGGTAACATGGATCTCATGTCGGGGATGAACGTCGAGCTGAGGGACGAGAACTCGGAAGGTAAATATCCTCACTCTCGTATCACTATCACGTTATTGTCACACGCACACGTCGACTCGGACAGCCGCGCCCCCGGCAGACCTTTCCTTGGCACTGAGTGTGGTAGTAGAGAGCGCGCGCGGGC
>BHDV01065541.1:147855-167850 GCA_005406045.1 Adoxophyes honmai
GTTCAAACAAACAAACAAACTCTTCAGCTTTATTATATTAGTATAGAATTGAAGTCGGTTTTTTTTTGTTTAAAATTATTGTATTCGCTGTCTCTAGAAACAGGAAAATGATCATAAACGACAGTCTGAAAGCTTGAACATTTGTGTTTTACACACTGATGGCTGACAGTAGCAACCTCTTAGCAGCTGTAGTATGCCGTGACTTTGAAATGTTCGATAGTTTGAAAGAACATAGTAAAGATATTCTAATCCTCTTTAAGCAACTAATTTGTTCATAAGGTAAACCGCAACATTGAAGTGTCACGATATTTCTGGTCAAGATTTACTTAGTAGTACTGAAGTCCAAAACCTATTCATTCATAGCGTGACGTTCGTTGGAATGCATGACTTGCATTCATGAATTATCATTGTGGAAAAAACCATTAGCTATTCCATCGGAAAACGTGCTAATTATTATTGTCTTTCGTGTAATAAAATTCTTACCTTTCACTGATTCATTATGTCAACTAGCCTAGCAAAGTCATAGCCATATAATTCTTAAGATCGCTTTTATGTATTTACTTCACTCGGGGAAGGCACAAGCACAAGCTCATTTACATCGTTACTTCGAGACAATCTATCAAAACAACCTTATCTCATTCACTGTACAATAAGTCCCATACATTAAGTTAAAAAAAGACTGACGTCACTACTTTTATCTATTTCGACGGCAAACATGTTTATATAGATTTACCACTCCCATGAGATAGGTACTGGTAAACATAAACAATAGGTGCGACGACTTTAGGCATTGACTCTATCGTACCTCTGGCGCTGGTATGGAACACAATACAATAAGTGCCTACCGAGATGGCAAAATATTCCTCGACTTCAAGTAAGTGGTCTGCAAGTGTTATCGTGACCTGGGAGCGTGAGGCCGCTATGTAACTCATTATTATCTTTGCGTGTTGAATGAGAACACTACATTCGTGGTGAACGACGCCTAATCGCCATAACATAATAATAAACATTCGTTATTGCTCGTTATCTGTGTGCCCTCATACTTTTACCGTTTACGAGGAATTTGCGAAATTGGAACTTGGATATGGTAATCCTGGCTCTCGTAAACATAGCGTTGAGGGTTATCGGTCACCATGAATGCCATGTTTATCACATGAGTCAGGCCCCAGCGGACGACTCAGTCTCGGGGTCTGTGTCGGCGGCGATATCAACCCATGCCGAGTTCAAGTTCAAGTGGCGCTCGTCATATTTAATGTTAAACAAATTCACGCTTGTGCTGTATTTATAATGTACGAATATTTCAACCGACCAATGGTATACACGGGAAATTGAGTTCAGCCTATTTTTGGGGACATGGACATTAATGATTCTGAGGTGTGCATTGGGTGCTTATGCTAATAAAGATGCGATTTGAAATATCTGCCTCTGCACTCAAAAGAGCGGGACAGAAGTAGAGGCAGAAACACGCGGGACAGTGCAGCTTTTTGCTAATAGTCTAATTTCACTTGCAAGAATTGAAGACGCAGACAAAAAACGGGCAGATGACATAAATATGGACTTGTTATAATGAGGTCTCAATTTTGAAATCCCTTTAGTATTAGAGTTACATCAAGCTATGTTGTATGAAAACGTTAGAAAAACGTGTAGTCATAATTAGTTAGACATCGGGCGCTTGTGCACTACCATTAATTTTACGGTCCGGCTTTTTACTTGAGGTCTCGTCTCGCTTGCTCTTGCATGAAATAGTATTAACGTGAGCGGGACGGCGCGACAGATAGTAAAAACCCGGACGGCCGGACCGGAAAATTCATGGTAGTGCACAAGCGCCCATCTTCTTCTAGTGAAAATGCATAAAATACTTTCTCAAAGGCAAAAAAATATCCACAGCCTCACACAGTCATACATAAGTCATAAATTTTTCTTTCATCTACGGAAGCCATAATAAAGAAAATATTTGAGAAATTTTTACTCTTATTTTCACTAGAATACCGACTAGATCTCACGAAAATACTTACTAGATCTCATTCAAACCAATTTTCGGTGGAAGTTTGCAATTTACATGGTAATTATATTTTTTTCCACTTTGGAAGTGTCTCTCGCGCAATAATTATACTACCCCAAAAATTTATTGTTATATTTTTTCTATTATTGCGTGAAAACTTTAATACCATTCACAAAACCTTTCTTCTTGCCAAGTTTCAACAGTATAGGTCTTATAGTTTCGATAAAAGTGGTTATGACATATGGACGGACAGACAGACAGATGGACAGACAAACTAGATGAGATATATGAGATACAGTTTCTTAGTAAATGTTATTCAAAGCTGTTTTTATTTGAAATGCGTTACTGGCTTGGCGTATAGGTGCATTGACACTGGATACCTGCATTCATACTGAAGTTACGGCTGAGCAATCTTCGTGTTTCCGAATTCGGTACGAATGTTAAACTGATCGGTTTCCAAGAATTTAACTTTTTTAACCTCCAACGCGAAATAAGAGGTGCAATGAGTTTGAATCGTTTGATTTGACTTATTTATGTTGTCATCATTGGCACCATAGATCGTTATCGGATGAAACGATTTAACTTTTTTGTATAAAAACTGGTTGTTTAACAAAACAAAAGCGAATTGCTAGGATTTGAACTTTTTGTATGAATTGGTTCGATTAATTAGCTTAGTTTTAACGCCCTAAAGCCAATGGCCCAAGTTCGGGACCATAGGTAAAGTTAATTTCAGCAATTTCTATTGACACGTGGCCTTTGGTTGTTACATTTTTTAATAATTATTGTCATGAACATGAACATTTTACCTTTTAGATAAAGAAAAGAGCCTTCAAAAGCACCTGTATATCATCACGTTTTCTTTGTCTTGCCAGTTCGCCCCCAATTTCTCGTACGTGCTGAGTAATCCTGGCATTCCACGCTGCTTGAGTCAATGAAACTCGATGCGCCAATCCTGGTGAAACACTAGTTCGGTAGTTACTGTACGTCAGACGACACTAATACTTCAGCCACGACGCACCTCGTGCTATTTTTAACCCGAGTTGGTATAAACAGCCTAAACGACAATTTTTTTTAACTACAAAAGACACTTTAGCTTACTATCTGATTCTTTAAACATAAAACTACCGTGAGGCTCACTGATAATGAAAAACATGGATAACTGACGTCTAAAACCGAGCTTAGCTCGACATGTTTCGAGCTATTTCGTAGCCCTTCATCTAATAGCCGCGGCGGCTGCTGCCAAATGCGTACTGCGCGCCATCGCTCTGTTCGCGAAACATTAGCCAGAAATATGCCGAGCTAAACTCGATTTAAGACGTGGGTTTTCCGTATTTTTCGTCACGATCTGATTCATTTGGAAGGAAAAGGTTTCGTGATATAAAGCGATAAGAAACAAAATGGTTCAAATTATGAATGGTGTTGGTGTCTTTTGGTAGTATTTGTGGCGTTGAATGTTTAATTATTAAATCTACAGACGCCAAGAACGCTTTAATACGTTTGAATAAATAACAAATGACTTGCGCAACTGACATAAAGTGCAACTTCAACTTTTCCTATAATCTGACGCGGCGTTGAAATTATAACAGTCTTTGACAACAGTAAAAATAAACTATAATTTGTGGCCATAACAGATTATAGGAAAAATAAACATATTTCACTTTCTTTTGTTCAAAATATTATGCATTTTTAACCGACTTCAAAAAGAGGAGGTTCTCAATTCGACCTAATTTTTTTTTTTTTTTTTTTTTGTGTGTATGTTACTCGATAGCTCGGAGACCCGTGGACCGATTTTCAAAATTTTTTTTTTAATCGATAGGGCGTAACTTGAAATTGGTCCCATTGGCACGACACCAGGATCTGATGATGGAATCTTGGAGAAATCGAGGGAACTCTTCAAATTTTATATGGAGATGTACGGCGTTTTTGGTAATTTGTTGATGAAGTCGAGATTTTACATTCAGTAAACAGAATCTTTTCAAAATATTGCTAATTTGAAGTCGGTTTTTTTTTGTTTAAAATTATTAGAGTATTTTGTTCTATTAATTTCTAATATTCGTTAATAATGTATCTGTGACTGAAACGCTTGCGATTGATTGATGACGTCACATACCATGAAAGGTATCTGTGGTCAAAGTGGACATTGATAATTTGACATGACAATTTTGACAGCTTCTTTGTGTGGTGCCTTTGTTTACTTGCATTTGACGTCAAACACCGTTTTTGGCGTAAGTTTGAGAATTTGAACTTTAATATTTATTTTCTTTGTTATTACAGACAAGAATCCGGAAATACTAATATATCGTGTTTATTACATAATGAAGAATTTATTAAAAATATATTTCAAAAATGTTCAAAAACCCTATTATAGAACGTTTCTTATTCTTCTATTGCCCGACGATCTAGCTAGGTTCTTTCGAATTCGGGATCTCTTTATGTGAAACGATGTTCTACCTATTATAGGCAGTGACTAACAGTTGATGGGTACGATAGCCGAATGCACAATTTAAAATTTAGTTTCTGCTTGCATAAATAATTTTAAACAAAAAAAAACCGACTTCAAATTTGGGCTATACTGAAAGCATTTGTCTAATAATGAGGGTGACCTTCCATCACCAGCAGGCCTCACTAATTACTGAAATTATAATTTCCAGTCTGCAGGTGCATTAAGTATTGAAAGAATTATCTTTTAACTCCTAAGCATTAAGGAGTTGACCTTCCATCATCAGCTCAGTCATATTTTTTTACTGCCAGGCGTAAATACTGGTGTAGCTTTGAAAAATGTACTAAAAACATTACCTGTGCCTATAAAATTTGAGGGTTGCCCTCGATTTCCCTCATACTCCATCATCAGATCAGGATATGCTGACAATGGTACCACCTGGAAACTATACCCTTTCAAACAAAAAAAGAATTTTCCAAATCGGTCCAGGCGTCTTCGAGTAATCAGCGAACACACATAAAAAAAAATGATTAAAAAAACAAAGATCCCGACGAATTGAGAACCTCCTCCTTTTTTTGAAGTCGGTTAAAAATAACTGAATCAAGCCAGCCTGCCACCTTACAGGCTAGTTACTTTCATGTAACAGTGATAATTTTAACATTGATTGCATTATATAACTCAACGTCATTTTCGAATACAATAATGCTGAGTCATGGAGGCTTAAAATGTACAATTTGATTACAAATAATTACTACGGGTAAAATTGATACCACAGGTTACTTAGAATAGATTACCTACTCATATCTTAGCATTGAAATATCGCTTGCCATTCAAATATTTTTTATTAATGTCTAATTTCTTCACTTTTCTTCCTCGTATGATACAAGGATGTGGGATGTGGGCTCACACTACGGTTTTGCCCTAATTAATGCATTACTTATTGTACTTAATGAAGTGAACATTCTGGACATTCATTAAGTATCTGTTATGTCGGATCAGACTAAACTGCACGGTACCCTATAGTTCCCGGAATCTAATTTGATTTTAGTCATGGGGGTCAGTTCGCGCACCGCTTTTTCTGTGGTAAAGCGATGCATGTACTTGCCTCCAAGAAGGTAAAAGTACCAATGCTCGACGCCTCAACGCCCAGTAGACGACACCCATCTGTCACCCGTCTAACTATGACATAAGGTTGCAAGTGCCGTGTATTGGGTCAGTGTCGAGCACAGGGACGTTTACCTTACTTTGAACATTGAGAGTTGCCGGGGACTGTACCGCATAGAATAATGCTGTTTCACGGAATGCACTTTTCTCAGAGTACCTGTGCTCTGCGCGGCTCTACATATTCAAAGAAAGTGTCTTTTTCATGCGTGTGCTGATATTAATGTCCACTGTCCAGATAACTAAGCGCTTAAATCGCCGCTAGCTCTTGTGGCAATTACTTACTTGCGCTAATAGGTTCCTGATGAAGTAAACAGGTGTGTTTGCTACTTGTAGGGTCCGCGTTATGTCACTATTATTTAACTTTAAAATTCCATTTGAATAGATTCAAGCGTTACTTTACGCAGGAGTTCTATGTTAACAATAGAACTCTGGATAGAGTTGCATGCCCCTTGGATTCATGAAATGGCGGATCATGGTCGACATTAAATGCCCTTCATACTCATACATATTAAATATTACTTATTTTTTAGTTAGTAAATTTTAGTTATTGTCGAATGCAACCTTTTCATCCCATTTGGTTTTAAAACGAATTTTCTAAAACGAGATATTTACTTAGTACTTGCCTTTGTCATTGTCACTGATGTGACAGAATTTCAGACTTCACAGCATCAAGTACCTACATAAGAAGTACATTTGTTCATCCATTTCTTACGCTGGCCCTTTTACACATCACACATATCTGGTTGGGCTTGTTGTATAACTCTCGCGAACGACATCGGCTTGACACAACTGTCATTTTGGAAACGGCGTCGCCTTCTATCTGTCAAAAGAACGGAGTGCCTATAGAGGGCGGCCACATACATTCGGAATTCCATACAAATACGTTTCGATTACGAATGCGGGATTCTGAATGCATAAGCCATCATACGGGATTCCGAATCCGAATAAATTTCGAACGGAAAACTACTGTTGTATGTGGCTGGTCCATAGATTTGGATTGACTGCATTCGATATTACGGATCGATAATCCGGATCGAAATTCCGAGTGTGTGTTTCCGCCCAAAAGGGTTAAACAACAAGCCTGTTGAATGTGGGTATCTAAAATGGCAACGAAGTTCGTTCCTGCATGCGCCACTCGAGACAGTAATACAATTTGAAGTAGGCTGTCGAATTGTTTCAGCGAGTCGACCAACTATATGCTGTCGGCGGCGACGCGGCCCCCGCCCTGCGAGCTCGACGCGCCGCCCGGCCCGCCCGCCACGCGCCCCTACCAATAGTAAGTACCCCCAAAAACCTGAAACTACCAATCGGTCAATACTCCATTTTTCTAACGAATTTCTCCTTCGCATGAACTTTCTTTCCCACGTGCATCTGTAAGACTAATCATTGTTCGACAATGTTCTGTGTATCGAACTATGGATGTTGTACCAATTTGTGATTTAACAACTGAAGATAAATGGGGAAAATATTCGCACAAATGCCTTCCGATTTATTTATGACGAAACACTTGACAATTGACTCACCCATCGATTGCGGTCTGGGCGTCCTGTTCTTCGCGATTTGAGTAATCGTTATGAAAATATGGAAAGATAAGATTATGATTACCTATCCGGAATCAATTAACGTACAGACCGGCAGTTTTAGGGACGAAAGTATCAAACGGAATGCTTTTATCATATCTCTTAGCTTTAAGACATCGCGTGGTTGATTATGATTACTCAATACACTCATGTTTTACTTAACTAAATAGGTACCTACGTTAGTTATTATCAAATTCTTATCTGTATAAAAATCATAGTTTATTTTAGCAGCATATGGTATTTTAATTGGCAACTGTATGCTGTTAACTGCTGCAGATATTATCGTAATGATCTAGGTTTTGTTGAAATAGAAAAAAAATATAGCCACATATATTTTTCAACATAGCTCTACATTCTTAGCTGGTTTCACATCTTTTTCGATGTCCTTTATCATGACAATGCCCCGCGTTGATATCAGTTCGCGAAGCCTGTAGGCTTATTTTATTATACAACGCGCTCAATTTACTTTTATATTCGCTATCTTTTTTCGTTCAACGATACAAAATAATGCAAGAAAGAGATGTCATTATGCCGTCGTAGAGCCGAGCGCCTTAGACAAAGATAACAAGATATCTAGTTGGAAATAATAGAGGAACTAAGACTCATTTAAATGTATACTAAAAGTGAGCTGGTAAATATGAGTGTCAAAGTTTTTTTTTTTGTCAATGTAATACTAGTAAATGTTCGTGGTGTCCTCGTAAAACAATAGGAAATAGCTGATTACCCCGTTAATATTTGAAGTTGGATCAATTTACTACGGGATTGCCGGATAACTAACCAGCAGGGCTATCGTCTAACGCAATCGGAATCGGCATGGACGTGATGGAAGACAGCTATCGTGATCCAGAGGCTCTCGGTAAAATACTTTCATGCAACGAACCAATCCTCAACCGTAATTTTATTAAAACGAAACAAATTTTTGGTAAATCAGTTCGATTGGCTCCAAACGTGCCTGGACGTTGGTTTCGACTGTCATGACGATACGCGATTCCATTTATGTCAATTTTAAAGCTATATTGATTTCGATCCGTCAAATTTAAAGCGATCTTGAATCCGAACGCGTCAAAAACAAAATTTGTTTTTTTTTTCGTTTATGGGAAATTCACGCAAACATTTGCGACAACATTCGAGTGATTTTCGTATTATAACATGGGAGATTTTAGTTGTGTCACTCATATAATCTCACACCTTAGTCCCGAAAATAGAAAGAGGTGGCGTCTCAAAATACATATCCAGAAAACCATCGCAACTAAATATTTGCCAAAATTCTTACGTAGCGATAGCGCATTGACCTCGGCGCGCTATTTAATCGCATGAAGCTATTGCGAGCTGCGTTCCTTCTATCATATGTATTTATTTACAACTTTTATGAAGCATTGTATTCATCATAAAGTCATAATCATAAGATGTGAATTGTTGAGAATTAGAAGCATGGTCTTATGTTTTAAGGGGTTTTATATCTCCTTTTTCATTGATTGGTAATAATACATTAAGTCCCTCCTTTCGAAATCTTACAGCCAATAAAAACGAATGTAAATACGAAGTTTACTTATCTGCGTTAGTATAATTTACTAATAGACTTATTAATTTTTGATCGACAGTGAGTCGAAATTCTGTTCCAATACTGAAAGTAGCTTTTGATTTTGTCAGTTTACAAGATTGTCAAGATATCCACGTGCAACAACGATTGCTTACTGTTGTGTGTGTCCTTCTCGATTTTAAGGCCGCGGCCGATAACCTATTTTATTGACCTAAAAGTTCCCTGAAACGTCCGCGTTCTTATGGCCACCCACATTATCAGACTTTGTTCATTAGTAGCTACATAAGAAACTAGCTTTCCGCCCGCGGCTCCGCCCGCGTGGAACTCGTTTATATTGCGTTATAAAGCACAACTATAAGAAAACTTCTCGTTTCAAACGACACACGGCGCCATCGATCTATCATCTATCGATCGGTTATCGATTGATATCGATCTATCATCGATCGATATCGATCTCAAGCAAACTATGTTTTTGTTTTCCCTCGGGAACATCATTTTTTTCCGGGATAAAAAGTAGCCTATGTCACTCTCCGTGCCCTAAACTATCTATACCTAAAAAATCACGTCAATCCATCGCTCCGTTTAGCCGTGAAAGACGGACAAACAAACAGACAAACAAACAAACAAACAAACAAACACACTTTCACATTTATATATTGGTAAGGATACCGAAAATGTGGTAGACTGGCATAATACTCCGTGAAATTCATATAACATGTCGGCTTAGCCCAGCAAGCGCTAATAAGCGCTGTAATGACGTTTCTAGTTAAACAGTGACAGGTATTGTATTTGGTTAGACCTTGTAAATAGATTACAAAAAGTTTCCACATTGTTACGCACTAGATTTGGCATATTGGCACAGTAAGTAGTATAGGTTGGGTTTCAGCTTGGAAGGTAAGACTGCTGATAAAATTCTCTCACAAGACGCGTTCCAACTGAGACCTTTCTTTTTCTTTTGGTGAAAAATGTAGTCTCTTCGGGTATTATGTTATTTTATACGTACGTTTACAGCATACATCGTCATTCACTTAAGAGTGGGATGAAGCCAGCGAATTTTCGTACAGTTTTCCGTACAAATTATCGCAATATACAAATAAATCTACTGAGTTACACACACACACATATGTTATAGTTTTTGAATATTTGGCTTCCCATTTTATATGGAGTAGGTAGGTACTATGAAAATGAGATAGACATTAGTGTCGTAGGTGTCTTCGTGATTTTTTTCTACCGAGGCAATTATTCCATTTAATAATGTGCTGAACTCTTCGACTTGCAATTTGGCTTTATCCTTTTAAATCTAAACGTCAAATAAGTTATATTCAAAACTAGTGTTAATCATGAAATGTTCTAATTTATTTTAGTTCATAATCTTGTCAGCCAATTAAAAGAAAACTTATAAGATATGTTCGTACTCCGCAATCTAACACCAGCACAAAGCGTCGTACTAGCCTTGCTGATTGATATTATCGCAATGATATATCTTTTTGTTGTATGTTTGTTTGATCGATCGTTTGCGCTCTGAGGTATAAAAGTAAACGATAATCTATTGATAAACAAGGACGCCGCCTACTTTTCGCTTTTGTGACTTTTGTCCCTATTTTAATACGCTGTTCATCGGTCAATTAGGATTGACGACATACTATGAAATAAGTATTCTATTATGGAATTATTTTAGTCATCTAGTCAAATATTACTCACGTTTCTACCAATTAGTCCCATCATTATTTCTCAATATTTTTCCTAATAAATACCTAACAACTATTAGTAATTCTTAATGCCTTAAATGATCTGTATAGTCGGGAGTCGGAGTTGCTTTGGAAAATCAACCTTAGCAAAGATTTACATGGAAACATTAAATCGTTGTACAGTCAGCAACAAAGATGTCGACACGGCCAAAGTGTTAAAATATGTATGTACATTTATTCAACCTCAATACAGAACTACAAATACATAACAACATGTACCGTGTTTATATCTTTGCTGCTGGCTGTGCCGCGACCGAAAAAAGGCTAACTCTGGTATTATAGTCGCGATTCGATATTAAGTGTTTTGTATAAAACAATTGGTTTTTACTTGACTTTATCCTCACTTTTTATAATTTAGAACATATTATAATCAGTTTATTTTACCTCTGTAAAGGTTCATTTTATTCGCAAAATAGCTCCTTGCATGTTAAAATCATGAAGGTGAAACCAAAAGTAGGTCCCTACTTAATACAAGAGTAAACATTTACATGGTAAACATTAAAGGGATATTAAACGAGATCGCCACGATCTTAGTATCTGTTACAATTATGACGCAATGTTTGGAAAATAAATGTCCTTTTCCTATGCCTTCGCTCTTTATACAAAGTGCTACTCACATTTTTTTAAACTAATACCTCCCTGCTACTTCTGTCAATTGCCATATTGGTGAGGACCAAAAAATTGCACTTGTGTTAAGAGGTTATGCAATGTCCGGAATCAAACTTGGCAAGATTTTGAGTAGGGGGCCTTTTCCATGGAAAAACGATGCCCGAAGCCCCGAACTAACACCACTATTTGAAATCTTGCCACGTTACATGCTGGAGTTAAACATAAAACTAATGATGCGTTTGTAAGTTTCGTGTGCGATGGAGAAGTAACGTAAGATTTGTGGTGTTGCAGCGAGGCGCCTTCGAGCCCGGGCGCGGGCGAGTGCTCGCGCGGCGCGGGCGCGGCCGGCTGCGCGGGCGACGCGGCGCAGTGAGGGCCCGGACGCACGATTGCATATCAATTTCATAATCTTGTTATTTTCTACCAAAAAGAGAAATTCTAACGATACTCGTCGCTCGCCCCTCGCCGCCCTACGCGCGGCCGCCGGCGGCGAGGAGGCCTCAAATATTCATATTTATTTAGGTGATATTTTTCTATTGGCTACTGATAAGATTTTATCTGTCGTTATGTATCGCCGGCCACGCCGGGGTGCGTTGTCGTTGTAAGGAGGGAGAGTCGTGCCCGAAGCTCTAGCAATAATTTAACAGGTTCCTAAGACATGTTTCGTAGTTAGGTTCTATTGCACGAATTTTCGCGAACACTGCCGCTTGATATCTAAATTTTAATTTCATGGATGTTAGTCATTAAATTGCTTCCTTTATTTTATAAAAAAAGTCATTTTCATTGTTACGTTAAAATTTGTATATGAAGAAGCATTTAAGTGCTGTACGAGGGACCGTTGCAATTGCAAAGTAAATATATTAAAATGGCATAATGTTTAGAACTAACATAGATTTATATTATAGTCATTTCGTTTTATAGGTGTAAATGATAAAGAATTTATTTTGGAGCGTCTGGTTTGGATATTGTAAAGTTTTCGGAGAGCTGTGATCGAGATGGATATAAAGCAGTCATATTTTTAAATAACGTTTAGGAGTTACTACGTAATTATTGCCAGGTATACAGCATATCGTGTGGTGTGGTGTACGTAGCGGTACGCACGGTCGGTCGTGTTATTAATAATAATCATATCAAAAAAAGCAATAACTATTATTTGATAGACGATTTTTAATTTTTAAATACTGTTTTAACCAAGTTGTTATTAAAGTAGCTAGTAAATTAATTATTCTCTTTAAAAGTCCACAGTCGTTAGAGTTCTTTTGAACGATGAGTAAAGTCGTAATGCGTCTCACATTTCGAATCATATCATATCAGTAACGTCTTAGTTTTTCACGGAGAACCTTTTGTACGGTCGTTGTTAGGAGGCCTGCGCGCAGCAGAGCCCTACGATAAGCAGTTACCAGGCGCGGTGGTAGGGCGCCGCTCTACGAAGCCAATTCAAAGTCTTAATGCTCAATTTTGCCAAATGTTACTTGCCGAGAACGTCTTGTCCGCCGCGCTCCGCGGAGCGCCAGTTGCTCAATAGTACGGGATATTACTTTGCCACTTTCTCTTAGAATTAAAAATTTTGGCCCAAGATAAAATATCATTAGAAATTTAAATTGAACGAAAATTTATAGTAATTTAAATAAGACAAGTTAGCGTTTACTGAGAGTGATGTTTGCAAGTTAAATACTTCGTGGAGTATGAACGAGTCGTATCGAATGCAATATGTTTATTTAGTGCCAAATGATAAGTTAACTCGTAGCGATATATCGTATCCTAATGCTCTTGTGTAACTCACATAGTGTATCGACCTATGAGGTTTCGAACGTTTCTTTAACAAGACTATACAGGGAAAGTGTTAGGTATTGTTGTCGGATTAAGGGGTGTTGTTGAGATATAATACTCATGTGGCAGGGTGTAAAAATAAACGTACCTACTCTATTACCGATATTTCGGAAGTGCATTTTGGTATGCCCTCGGCTGTAGACAACAAAATGTGATCGAGTAGGCGCTCTAAGCGCCTATTTCTAACCTAGTCTAGTTTTGATACTAAAATAAATGTCATGTAAAAATGAACGAATTCGCAGTCGCCAGAACCTGAAAGGTATTCCTCCACTCGCGGCGAGCGTCCGCGCCGCATACTATTATTTTTACACTCTGTTTTATAGCGGTGATGGTGTGAGAGCAAGGAACAAGAGAATTTATTTACTCAATTAAGTTTTATTATTTATGATATTTTAACTAAATTGTAATTAATATACATTTTTTGCATTTTATTATTGTAATGGCAGCTGTCCATATAACGGTGAACGATAGAATCTGTCACTGGTGTGCGTAGGGTTTCATAAATAGATTTAAAGCGATACATCGAACATGACACATTGGGCACAAATTTTATTAAAATATGCTTGTTTTTTTTCTACGCTTTGCTATATAATAATGGAAACCTTTGTTGTACGTAATGTTCCTGATTAGTGTCTGTAATTGGAGTAACGTTTGTGAGCCCTTGTGTCGCCGCGCGACGCCGGAGCCGCTGCGCCCGCGCAGTGTTGTGCCAAAATTAAGTGCTAGTCTTTTAAAACAAATGTTGTTATCAATTTTCAGATTTTATTTAGTCCAGAATATTTTTATTCCTGTGCTGTGAAAGTAATTACTTCGATCAAATCAACACTAGTTGGTGGTGTGATGTTGATACGCAATGTAGACGTTTGTAAGCACTTTTTAGCTAGAATCTTGCCTTTCAAATTTGTAATATTTTACTTGAGCTAGCAAATTTACCTTTCTCGTAGTTTAATCTTATTTTGGTCCAGCGGTTACATTGCGATCAACTGTTAAGTCGTAAAGAAATCTACTGTCGATAACAGTAAGCGTCCGCACCGAGCGAAGCATGCGCGGCTCGTGGAGGCTCGGGTTACCTTACCGGTCTTAGGCGAACTCAACGATGGATCTCAATGTATCTATAGCAATAATATCAATACTCTTAGGTACATGTTTCTTGAGGCTAACATCATATTCCGAAAAAATAAGGATACCTTGTCCTCGCGCTTACTGAGATCGCATTATTGGCATGTGTCATTGTCATTAAGGATTATACTTTAAGGGAGAGTTTGGGCTGTCTTCGGAAGGCCGTGTTGGTTTGTTGCTACATATATAGTGGATATTTAATAAAAATGCACATCATTGTTTAGCTACAAGCTTGTGCAATATAATTCCAAATTTTTGATGAGAATCTTTTGTTATTTCTAAATTGTTATAATGTATTAATATTTTTGTAACCGTAAAAGACAAAGGCAACCTAAATTCTATTTACGTTGTGCATTTATTCTCAGATTTTATTACGTAAAGTAGCACATACTCGTCGAGACTGTCGGCATCGGGAGCGGAGAACATTTATACAGTAATTTTTTTGTATTGCTAATATTGTGAGTCAATTCTAGTAATGTTAATGTTCCCTTTTGTTTAGAGTTATTTACTATAATAAACAAATTAATTAAGATTGCTCAACCGGACGCAATGCTAACTGCAATTTAGGTGTACGAATAATTTTATATTATGTCCTTTTTATATTATCATTTGTATCTGATATTTTATCAGTTTTATTATTTCGTGAGATATGGCAGCGCATGTTAGTCTATGTTTATTCTTTAAGAGAGGCCAAATGTTGACTTGCTAATGTGAGACTGTTTTGCCAAGAATCAGAAAGTATATTACCTACATTGTTTTAAAATAAATGCTTTTATATAAATATGCTTGTCTTTTTTTACTTAACTCCGTATTAAAAATAATAGAAACCACCTCGCTATTCGTCCACTATTCCGCCTTGCACAGTCTCATGCACAGTTGATCTGAACTCCAAACAGATAGATTAAGTATTTACTACTTGGCATGATTTTCATCAGTGCCGGTTTTAACACTAACAGCGCCCTGTGCGACGAGATTTCTATGGCGCCATCCAACTAAGCTAAGGCTACGAAGGGGTTCGTATGGCGCCCGTTTTACCCGGCGCCCTGGATGGTCGCCCAACCTTGGCCCAACAACGCTAGACCACGCCTTGTCGATAATCATAAAAAAGTGTCTGAATACTTTTGACGTGACAACGTCTTAAATTAGGTTGCGGCTGGGAGTCACTTATGAAAAAGTGTAACGCTCGGTAACGTTACGATGACGTCACCGAACGAGAGAGAGGCCCGCAGTGTTAAGGAGGTGGCGCTTCGATAGTGCGAAGCCTCTATGGTATCATGTGAGACATCAAACGCAGACATGGACAGCTGTCACGATTGGGAGTTGACGTGACAACGTCTTAAATCAATAAATATTCTACCGAGAAAAAGACGTTGTCACGTAAAATCTTCGCCCGTAAAACCGACTTTACAGGCAACCATTTTTTTTCAATACCTGTGAGAATGAACTGCACCAAAATTTGTGTGCTTAAGAGCAGATCTGCTCCATACAAATACATAGAAAAAATCGGCTGTGTCGCTAGACGAGTAAGAGGAGTAAATTTGTAAGCTGAATGGCAAAGTCCTTTAACCATGAATAAAAAAAAACCGTCATAACCTATAGCTGTCATTTGAAAATGACACTTGCAGAATTCCATCGAGAATATCGAGATTCCATCCATCCAACATCCAACTGACAGATTGAAGCAAAAGACAAAGTAACCTAAATAAAATTAATCTCTCAACTTAATTCGAGATTAAACGGCTTTTAGCTTGTTTCATGGTTTTAATTAATTAATTCAGTGAATTATGTTTTAGCTTAGTTTTTCACAGTTCACGTATTTTTGCTTTTTTATAGCTAATATTAGATGGCGTTTCCTCAGCCCAATGCTCAAAGGGGTAAGTAAATTATTACTTAGAAATCTATACTTTAACTTCGGTTTGCCTTACTTTTACTGAGTAACACCGTTTGTGAAACGTATCGACTACTTTTTGTTTAGAATTGACAAATAGGAAGATATTGGAAGAGCTTCAATTGAAGAAACAAATGCTTTTGAAGCAAGGCGCTGTGGCTCCTCTCACCGCTACCACCATCAGCCTCACGCAGCCGAGCCCCGCTGGTTCGCTGCCTATGTGCTCAATTCCACCAGTCTCTGCAACGGCTGTAAGTTATATGCAAAAGCAATCACTTACAAATGTTTTTCTTGTCTTTAAATAAAAACTTAACTTGAATGAAAGGCACAAGTTGTCGGATTTATTTTACTGTTCCAAAATGGGTTGACTTGATCTGCATCATATTGTATTTTCCTATTTTCAGGGTTTCCCCCAACTCCCAGAAGCCAACATAGTGAACACAAGCCACCGGGCCGCTTTGCAGCACGCCAACGCAACGTCTTGTGGCTTCTTTGTCTCCCAGGACTCTTCATTTGGCAACCAAATCTTGCCTGTCCTCCCAAGATTTGATAGCAAGTGACACCTGTAACTATGTCGGCTGTCATGAAGCTGAAGACTCTTCAGGGTCACCTACAGGACCTGAATGGCTTTGAGAAGCCAAAGGTTCAGTTGGAACAGTATGAGACTCCACCCCATATTGCTGCTGTTGCCCTATACACAATTCAGGTAAATATTAACTGTCATTTTCTAAGCGTGTAACCAAAACAACTGAAATCTAAACATTTTTCTCTTGGTGCAAATTTGATTGCAAGATATAACGTCACAGCACACATATCAACTCGGAAAGGGATCGCCTCCGTATCGCCTCGAGCCGGTCAGTATTGTTTGTATGAAACTCCCTACTGCAACGCACACTAATCGTAATCGTAACGTAACCGCCTCGCCTCGGAACAGGCTCCGAACCGCGATGCGGTGCGTGGTCAACTTGCAGTTCCCGCGCTTACGGCTCGTCGTCCCCGCGCTTACGTCTCTCCGTACGCGAGCTCACGTCTGTTCGTCCACCCTTGCCCCTCTCCTTGTCAGCCAGCGGTCGGCGAGCCGTAAGTGCGGTGTCGCCTAGCTGTAGCCGAGTTGACGTACAGGAGCTGCTGATACGCTTACGTTACGTGCATACGTTTGGTTGACGCCTGGTTGATGGCGAGGCGAAAGGCGATACGGAGGCGATCCCTTTCCGAGTTGATATGTGTGCTGTGACCTATATTCGGCTCACAACTTGGCACGATTTTAGAAAGAGGTAGTAAGTTCGAATTTATTTTCTCTCTAAAATCGTGCCAGGTTATATGCAGAATAGTGAACTTTTTGTTCGGCCCCCTGGTTGTGCTTTTGGCATTGTTATGCAGAATTTGAAGAGAAGAAAAAATTAAGAGATGCACTGAAAATGCACTAGGTAAAATGTCCTAACAGGCCAATGAAACTCATTCCAGACACAATTTGAAGCACTGGAAGATAGACTAGTGCTGGACGCGGGCTGCGGGCCGGGCGCGCTGGCCCTGGGCGCGGCGCTGCTCGGCGGCGCCGTCACGGCCCTCGACCTGGACGGAGACGCGCTCGACGTGCTCCGGGAGAACCTGGACGACTTTGAGATTACTAACGTTGATGCAGTGCAGTGCGACTTCTTGGGAGCTAACACTATGAGGTGGGTTTTGCTGAGGTGGACCTGAGTGTACTAGGTTCCTGAACTGCGTTTTGGGAACTTGGTAGAACCCTGTTTTCATTTAAAGATGTTAATTCTAAGGACTACAAAGAGTCCTTGTAAGCTTGAAATATGGTTTTACACTATTGGGCTAACAACTTGGCACAATCTTAGAGAAATCTAAAATCATGCCATCTAGCTACATAGCTGGGAATTATACTATGTTTCAGAAATGCGAATTGATGAAGTTATAGTTAGCTGCTTATAAATAACAATTTTCTTGCATTTAAAGCGGAAACTACATTAAGTCGTTCAGCTAATGCAGTCGCCGCACGTGTCCTAAACTAGATCGGTCCACAAACGCCGTCTTTATACTAGACTTCGCCGACCGCCGTCACTGAGTCAAGCTGTGACAGCTGTCGCCCGCAGAATGTGAACAGTGTCCTGTACACTGTTGCGTTGTGCGGCGAAATTATAATATGTAACTGCTTTATTCTTGTAAATAAAAGTATTTACAAAGTGTATTTATTTTTACTATGGTTTTAATTTTTGTTTCATACAGTGTTGTTTATCTTGTTTCAGATGGGAGAATTATTTTGACACCGTAATAATGAACCCTCCATTCGGCACAAAGAACAATGCTGGTATGGACATGAAATTTCTTCGCATGGGTCTTGACCTGAGCTGTGGCAGCGTTTACTCTCTGCACAAGTCTTCAACACGGTAATTATGTTTCTCTGCTGCATATAATAATTATGAGAAAGTTTAGAACACATAATATAGTACAGAAATGGAAACCATGGATGAGTATGACTAAGACTCGTACACACGGCGTATTTAAAAGGTGCAGTTGACGCGCAGTTGACGCTCGTGTACGCGCTTCAAACGAGATTCGATTGCAACCTTGTAACCAGAAGAAGCACACAGAGTGATCGTGAAACGCGCGTATCGTATACTACGCATATACGCGCAGACGCAGATACAACGATATAGACGCGTTGTAGGCGCTCGTAGCTTCTACGTATCTACGTTTTGGTCCACTCCTCTGCCTCTTCGTACGCGCTACACAAGTTACGAGCGCGCATCACACGCGCGTTTTACGCGTTTGAATCTAAGAAAACTTAAAAATTGGCATCTCTGCACAGGCAACGTGAGTTCTTGAAACGCGCGTCGTTTGCGCGTTTTAAATACGCCACCTCCTAGGGCCCTAACCTAATACCTAACTAAAGCAGTTTTATGATGAGTTGAAGGCTTCTATTTCTATCACAGGTCACATATACAGAAGAAAATCAAAGAATGGGGCGTGAAAGGAAGTGTGATCGCCGAACTGCGCTACGATTTACCGGCCACGTACAAATTCCATAAACAGCAGTCAAGGGACATAGCCGTGGACTTGTGGAGGGTGCACCATAGTTAATTATTTATTTATTTATGACTGATTATACTCGAAAAGCTCAAGACAAGCCAGACTTGCAATGACGTGTGTTAGATGTCAACTTAAAGGGCATCATCATCACTCATTAGAGCCACCCGGCACCCACTCAGCACCGCCTCGCCTTGTGCAGTTAGTATTCTTTATATGAACTTGTATGGGCATGCGCTCACGACATCAACTCCGTAGCGTCAACGGATCGCATCGCTCACGAGGTGTCCACGCGCCGACCGCGAGTGGACCACACGAGGATAACTCGCTGTTGGTACGCTTGCCACGCCTGAACCACGAGCTGTCAACGCTTCTAAACGTTTCTGAGGCCAAACGCTGGTAGACTAATCAGAAATTCGTTGGCCACGCGAGGTCCGCTCGTTGATGGCGTGAGGTCCACTCAATGACCGCGCGTGGTCCGCTCGTTGGCAGCGCGAGGTCCACCCGTGGACCACCTGCCAACAACGAGTGGACGCCGAACGAGGCGGTGAGGGTCGGGTGCCGGGTGGGTGTGGTGAGCTGTGACCTTAAAGCGGCAATTTACACCGAGTCCTTCACCTAATGTGTTCCTCGCACCTGTCCCAAATAACTTCAGTCCAAGAACGTCGTCTTTACACCAATGTCTGCCGACCCGTCATCTAGTTAGTTTGTCACAGCTACCGCTCACCGAAGGCGGCCGATTACCGTGTTCTTTACACTTTTTCGGTAATAGCATGTAACATATGGGGAAAGACTGTGTAATTGTAGCTTTACATTTCAAATAATGCTCAAGTGCAAGTCAGTCTAAGCGTATAAGTATATGAAATAGACTAGTAGCATGCTTTATACATACACAGCAACAAAATGGAAGTCTAATATTATGGAGATGTAAAATAGTTTCTACTTCTATTTCAATTTATAAGTAACTAGCTTTTGCCCGCGGCTCCGCTCGCGTTAATTTCGGGGTAGCACAGAACAGATAGTCCATCCCATATACCAA
>BHDV01065541.1:169835-199282 GCA_005406045.1 Adoxophyes honmai
TACAAGTTCATATAAAGAATACTAACCGCTCAAGGCGAGGTGGTGCTGGTCGGGTGCCGAGTGGCTCTAATGAGCTGTAACCTTTAGTATGTTACACTAATTTTTTCCACACTTTCTCATCTTACAAACCTTCCCTGAACTTCAACGAACATTTTAAAAAAAGAATTGGCCAAATCGGTTCCTGCATTCTGGAGGTATTTCGTCAGGAAGGAAAACACGACTTATTTTTATATAGTAGACTTCGAAAGTTCTACATGGTGATGAGAACAAGACAACAAAATATTTTTGACCTATTGATGTGTTAATCATATATCAAACCAATACTTTTATTTATTTGCTTTTCTACTACATGACTGTTTTGTTACTTAGTACATGGAGGGAGAAAGGGTTTTAATTGACCATGCTTATTATTTGCATGAAAATCAAGTTGTAAATAAGATCTGATGACAATAGATGAATTTCAGGATGCAGAATGAACTTTTATATCACATTAATTTAAGATACTTTAATAAAAAAATGCGGGCAAAATATGTATACTTTTATTCTTAAACACATCACTTTCAGTCTTAAATTAAATAAAGGTATATCCTAATTAATTTTTGTTAATGACAGTGAATTTTCACAACGCTCGAGACAACAGTAGTAAATATTTATTTAGTAATAGATATTAAAAAATAGTAGCTTTTGGGCTCTTTTATACGGGAAAGTTCCTTCACAAATTGTATCACGTATCACGTATTCGATCTTATTCTTTGTAAAGATCAACCAGAAAAAGTAGACATTAAGAGGGCGCCACCTTCTTCGCAGTTGTTATTTCTTTGCGTTTCCTTTGTATGACAATTTTTTGAGTCCATATCCACAGCAGAGAATCCCAGTAATGTTATTGTCGTGCCTCCTTACTACTACTTACACTATAACAAATAACAAATCATTCCTCACCACTGAGTATATTTTTATGTAGTTTGTTAGTTTCTTTTTGTCCGTTACAACTCTACTCTTTAGTCAGTCTGCATTCCAATTTAACCCACCTCTTCTATACAATAGTTATGAGGCAGTATCAATGTACTTTCGAACCCAATCCTCTCCCACCATATAAC
This sequence comes from Adoxophyes honmai, assembly GCA_005406045.1. Taxonomy (NCBI): domain Eukaryota; kingdom Metazoa; phylum Arthropoda; class Insecta; order Lepidoptera; family Tortricidae; genus Adoxophyes; species Adoxophyes honmai. The sequence goes on from BHDV01065541.1 coordinate 170,933, forward strand.
TTATTTAGTGAACGTAATTGAGTCCTAAGTCCAGACCCAGACAAAGATTCAGTCTTGTAATTTTTAATTTTACATACCCTCGTCTATCAGTTTATTTTCCACTGAATAATTCATGTACTTATTGGTCTTAGTGGTTCTTAAATTTGGAAAAAGCGATGTGCAAACTTACTCCCCTTAAAATCTGGGCAAGTTTATTGCCTAGCCTTTATAAAGTACATTCGGCTGGTATAACTAATTTGTCATTCATAAAGTTTGCGTAGACTTACGCGGAAAAATCATGGCATTGCTTGACAAATGAAATCATTACGTTTATCGCGACTGTTCTCTGGTGTGTGAGACAACTTGTTTGATAGTACATTGCACTATTTCGCGGTCTATTCGTCGCCAAACTTGATGTTCTGAGCCAGCTTGATAGTCCCAGAGTAGTTGATGGTGACAGTGGATCGTCGCATGTAGTTCTTCCACGAGTCGGAGCCGCACTCGCGGCCGCCGCCCGTGGCCTTCTCGCCGCCGAAGGCGCCGCCCACTTCGGCCCCGTTCGTCGGGATGTTGATGTTGACGATGCCGCAGTCTGACCCGTGGGGGCCGATCCACTGGAAAGTCACAGCTCTGTTAAGTATTATTAATACTTAATAACAGTTGCCTGGGAGAATCGCCTATTGTCTCCACGCTCGTATTCCCAAATGGGGTAGGCAGAGCACGCAACGTTTACGTAGTAAAACTATGATTATTTCGCGTTTTTTAGGTCGAGACGTTGATGAAAGAGATAAGTATAATAAACAGGTTGCTAGCTAGGTAGCCTGTCGACTAAAGCATATCTAAACCCATTAGCCTTAAGCCTTAGTTGCATTTTACGACATCCCCGAAAGAAGTGTTATACTAAATCCGACACTACACCGTTAAAATAAAATAAAGCTTTAAAATTAATGTATTTTTAAATGGAAATACTCTTATACTCCTAGCACAGGGATGGCGAACCAATGGCACGCGTGCCAACCTTGGCATGCAGCAAAATGGTTCAAGCACGCCGAATGATATAGATAGACGAATCGATCATAGACGACTATATCTAGAATCTAGATGAATTTTTAATACGTATTATAGTCTTAATTCCATCTAGTTTTAGTTTTGTTAGATAATATCAATAAGCCTTGAATTATATGACTACTAGTTTCATAAAAAATGCCACGTGTATCGCAAAAGGCTCGTCATCCCTGTCCTTAGCATATTCTTAAGATTTTAAGTTATGATGTACTTATAGTGACAGGTTAGTAGCCTGTCACCTAAATCATACCTAACTCTATCATTATTTTTTTATTTATATTTTAACTTAGACAAATCAGGAAAACTGAAAAAAACGAAAGAAAAAAAATACCTTAAAGATATCTCCCAAGTTCTCGGTGAACAGACTGGATGACAGCCCCTGTTCGACTTCGTTATTGTACGCAATGCCGGTCTTCAGATCGGGGATCTCGATGCAGTAGACGATGGGCGCGAAGCACTCGGAGTGCACGAGCGGGGAGTCGTGCGGCAGCCCCGTGATGATGGTCGGCTCCACGAAGAAGCCTTCGCGCTCGATCACCTGAAACAACGGTTGTGAACCACTGACAAAGAGGCTCACAAACTATTTTTTTCGCGCGCTAAATTCCCGTCTTGTGATTGGTTATTGATTGATAGATGTGTAGCGCCCCAGCGCCACATGCGTCGAGTAGCCGAACTAAACGGAGCTAGGAATAGCTGAGCTAAGAATGCATAGCAAGCAAAATTGTTACCCCTTGCGTTTGTGATTTAAGTTCAATTTAGATACCTAAATTACACGTTCGGCTACTTTCGGATATCGTCTGCGCTTACAGCCGATGTGACTTATTTTCTTGGGGATACTGTACCTTTCCTCCGAACTCGATCTTGCCTCCTTGCTTGACGGCCTCGGCCACCGTGCGCTTGTAGGCCTCGACGGCGGCGGGCGTGTGCAGCGGGCCGATGAGCGTCTCGGGCAGCAGCGGGTCGCCGATCTTGGGCAGCACGCCGGCGAACGCCTTGGTCAGGCGGGACACTACTTCGCTGTACACCTGGAGTGTATAGATACATTAAGACTTTGTTCTCAATTGAGGTATAAGGTAATAATAACGACGACGCAGTTTCAACAACAAGCCAGACGCTGTGCACCAGCATGGTGCTAACTTTCATGCCTGATGTGAAGTCTACAGTGTCCAACCTACCACCTACATTGCAAGCTACGCATTCAACGCGGTTCTCACGGAACTCTAGGTACCTAGGTCCACAATCACATCGGATCCGAGGAACTCGCTCTTCGACAATCACGGCGGATTATCAACGCTCGCTAACGCGGCTCGAGCTTACAACTGGCCCTTGCAATTTCCCTCTGCACTACAATACTTCACCGACCTCCAGTCTAAAAGGAGGCTGATGTGGCCTCAGCGCCACATCCGTCAAATAGCCATACTAAAAGATTCTAAATCGCCCTAATGAAGTTCCGGTGATCGGTTGCGTAAATACAACTCCCAACTTTCGCCAGGTCCCCAGGCATAACATCTGCCTGGAGGATGGAGATAGATCTTTCTATTGGAGTCTTTCCCGCAGATTCAGTTAAAGCCATGACCGACAGCGACTGGCCCGCGGTTCGGTGGTTCTGATCGACACGCGGTTTTGCATGGCGAGCGGAGTAAAAATATAGCAAGACGAGCCGCGAGCCAGGCTCGGCGGGATTTAAAACCGCGGTGTTCCAGTGATACACTGGCAAGCTTTACCGGACAGCTATAAAACCGCGGTCTTACTCGTCCATCGATCGGGGCCTTAACACCGCAGTGCGTACCTTCTTATGCAGCAGCAGCCTCCTGGTGGTGGTGCAGCGCTGGCCGGCGGTCCCGGCGCACGCGAACAGCGCGGCCGCCAGCAGCAGCTCTAAGTTCGCATCCTCGTTGACAATGATGGCGTTGTTGCCGCCCAGCTCCAACAGGTGGCGCCCGAAGCGCTTCTGCACCTCCACTCCCACCTGAGGATTTGGATGATAGATTGGTTTATACGTGAGCTAATTGAAGAGTCAAAAACACCTGTAAATATTTATTTCGGTGAGGTAACTCTATGCCGCAAACGGAATAAGAACGCTGCGGCCACATAGTAAGCTTCAATTTTGTGTGCTAGCAGGTAACGGTATCAAGACAAATAATCACATTCGAGAGTGGAGATTCTATTTGTAAGGCTTGAATGGACACATCGCGCAGTTGAACGAGTGTGTGGTGTCGCTTCGGACGTTAACTAAAATTTCTGGAGTACTTCGCCGAGGAACTTTACGAGTAGTGTAGAGGAGGCATTAGAGAATAACACCTTGCAGAGAATTCTGAACGCATTTGGCAAGGGTTCAAGGATTGGTATCAATCATGTCAAAAAGAAAAAAAAAACCGGCCAAGTGCGAGTCGGACTCGTGCACGAAGGGTTCCGTACCAAAAACAGCAAAAAAAACACGTTTTTTTTTTCTTTGAGAGCCCCCTTAATAATAATTATTATTTTGTTTTTAGTATTTGTTGTTATAGCGACAACAGAAATACATCATCTGTGAAAATTTCAACTCTCTAGCTGTCACGGTTCGTGTGATACAGCCTGGTGACCGACGGACAGACAGACAGACAGATAGACAGACAGTCAGACAGTGAAGTGTCAGTAATAGGGTACGGAACCTTAAAAACCAGTTTCATCTCCATACCTGTTGTCCAACGGCCGTGCTCCCAGTGAACGAAACCAGCTTCATCCTCGGGTCCTTAACCAGCTGCTGGCCGACGTCCTTCCCTCCGACGCAGAGCGCCGCCACCGCCCCGGGGATGTTGTTCTTGGCCAACACGCCCTCGACGATCTTCGTCACAGCCACTGCGATCAGCGGCGTCGTGTCTGACGGCTTCCATACGCTCACATCGCCGCATACCTTATGAAAAAGATAAGTAAGTAACATACACATCCATCACGCCTGTATTCCCAAATGAGGTAGGCAGAGCACACAAAACGCTAAATAGTCGAAAATATGATTAATTCACATTTGCCCACTTCTAGCAGTTTTTTAAAGTTTTGAGTTGGCAGGTATAATAGTGGCAGGTTGCTGGCCTGTCGCCTTAAATCTTTAACCTATTTCCTAAGTCATCTCTTACGACATCCACGGAAGAAATGGAGGGTGCAATTCACACAGGGGATAAGTAAGTTAAGTAAGGAAGTTAACACTTTACTGTACAAAAAACACGCCATACAAAAAAATATCCAAGAAAAATGGTAAAGTACAAAGGCGGACTTATCCCTTAAGGGATCTTAATTACTGAGACCGACAAAAAGAGAGGCTAAAGGCCGGTCGCGGAGCACAGAGAAAGTCGAGCGTTGACCCACTGCTATCTATCTCTGTCGCACACGTGCAATAATATTGCCTTCACGCTCGCACAATGCGACGCATGTGCACAAGTGATTATACTGACCGAACGCACAATGTTGTCACAATTAACCTAATAAAGATTTCCTTTGTCAAGCAATACAACTATTATACTAAACTATGTTGCTGTAAATAGGTTTGGTGGGTCATCAAATCATCATCACAATCGAACCAATCGATGGTACGGTCAGGGACTTTAATTCATGAGCCACCATAGAACCTTTTCAAAGAAAAAATCGTTATGATTTGCCTTGATAATTAATGGGATGTCACTATGACGTTTACTGTGAATTGGTTCCATGGTGGCTCATGAATTAAAGTCCGTGACTGTACCCACAGACTCGTATTTATATCTTCCTTAGTAACAGTAAATATTGAGACTTATTGTTAGGACGTTAGGTAAACAAAATCGGTGTAAAAGGTAAGTAACACGATAAATAGCTGCCTCCGCTGACTGATAACGTGACTTAGTTACACCAAGGCCAACGAGCGTAATAGGTAGGTGTGATCAGGCAAATCATTGATAAGATTTTGTAGTAAATCGACTACCAGGCATTGTGAATAAAAATCACTTGGTTGAAAAATGCCTGTTCTCGTAGCTACAAGTTAAAAATGGAGCCGTCTTGAAGACATGAAATGAATACTACCTGATAAATGTCCTCATCTCTTTCGATATCCTTGGATTCGAGCCTCGGGATTTAACTTACACCCACTACTGAAAATCTTGCCTAAGTAGTTGGATTCCCAAAGTGTGCACCGTGGCGCCCGGCGTGTGGCGTCGAAAGTAAAGAGGGGCGCTGCTGTGAGTCGATTCTCTATCAATCGTAATCCGAAAACACAAATACCAATCTACCTACTTAATAGTTCATTTTCGCATGTTTTCATTTTCGTTCCTCTCAATCTAAATACTCTGCCAATAACTCCTCATGTATAATCTCCTCTCGTGACTTGCCAATAACTCATTACTAACCATGGCAATAGCGCTGTTCCATCCAAACACAGCAACAGGAAAGTTGAAAGCAGTGATGATGCCCACAGCTCCCAGGGGGTTCCACTTCTCCAGCAGCACGTGCCCGGGCCGCTCCGAGGGGAAGATGGTCCCGGGCAGCGAGCGGGACAGGCCCAGCGCGAGGTCGCACACGTGGATGTACTCTACCACCTCGCCGATGGCTTCTGGGAGGATTTTACCTGGCCGGGAAGAAAGGGACTTTGAGAAACTTAGTGATATTTATTTTATCAACTCCTTAGTGAAGTGAACGGAAGATACAAAGTACTCTGGATCCCTTAACACCTAAGGGAACATTAAGACATGTAGTATTGAGACTTCAAAAGATATTAGGCATCATCCCTCGACCAGATATTTAGCCGTAATTTAGGGCTACCTAATATAGCTTTTTAAGAAACAATTTTCGTGTCAAGAGATACTATCTGAACCAATAGCTATTCATCTCCCTCAATATTCCAAGTGGGGTAGGCAGAGCACACGAAACGCCGCTTAGTCTAATTTTTTTTTTATATTTGGCTTCGTCGGTGTTCGTAGGTCTGATAAGGTCAGAAATACTGAACTGCGCTCCAAAACTCAAATTGTCGACGTGGGGATGAAGACCGCCAAATTGAAATGGGACTGGCCGGGACACGTCTGCCGTATGCATCCGGACCGTTGGACCAAAATTGTCTCTGATTGGGTCCCATGCGACGGGCACCGGAGTAGAGGCAGGCCAAAGAGGAGATGGCGCGACGTTTTAGATTGTTTCAGACCTGGCTGGCAGGATTTGTCCGAAAACAGAGATGAGTGGAAGGAAAAAGGGAAGACTTTTGCCCAGCAGTGGGACACTATATAAGCTAACAAAAAAAAAGTAGGCTTACCCATTTCCAAAGACACTAGTTGCCCCAACGGTTGCAGCTTCTCCCGTAACGCATCCCCGATCTGCCTCACGACTTCCCCGCGCGCGGGCGCCGGCAGCTCGGCCCACTCGTGCCAGGCCGCCTGCGCCGCCGCCGCGCAGGCCTCGTAGTCGGCCGGGCTGGCGGCCTGCACCTCGGCGATGATCTTGCCATTGGCTGGGCTGTATGATTGGATTACCTAGGGAAATTGCAAAGCTAACAATAAAAAAAAAACAAATGAAAAAGTAAAACCTGTCAATTTTTCGGAATTTGATTTAAGTAAGTGCGAATTTGATATTTACCACGAGCTATTCGCTGAAAGAAAAGATCTTGCGGAAACCTGCATAGAGCGACGAAATAATTCAATGTTGTATGTGAAGTTCCCAATCCACATCGGGCCCGGATAGGAACTATAGCTTAAGCCCTATCGTACCTACTGAGAGGAGGCCTGTGCCTGTGCCCAGCAGTAAGACGTGTTTAAGCTGGATTTTTATTATTTCGATATTTATTACAAAGTCGATGTAACTACCATCGAAATAATTGATTCCTGGCCCACCATTGAATCTGTTTGCAGTGAACGTCACTATCACCAGATATTGCATTGCACGACAAATCAAATCTTTATTACGTTAATCTACCTATCATGGCCATGGGCCATTTCAGCAGGTTATGGGTGCGTCACTAGAGTTTCTAAGCACCTAGCTATACTATACTTATTTTTCAATAAATACAATCAATAAACCTGGATTTTGCCAATGTGATTATTTAAAAATAGTGCATGACGACATGCAAGATTGTTTACTAAGGTTAAAATGTTACACAACGCGATAACGTAAGGGTGTAGCGCCTTATCAGGACGGGCTAATGGCCTAGAACAATGGGCTTGTGTCAGTTCTATGTTTATTTGCACAGTAGGTACGTCTTGTATGCTACACCTAATTAACAAGCTTTCTTAGTTACTTCTAGTGATATACTTAGAATCTAGATTAGAGATGCCACGAATATTCGGCCACTATTCGGTATTCGGCCTATTCGGCCACTTTTCTTGGTATTCGGTATTCGGCCGAATAATACGTACTATTCGGCCGAATACCGAATATCAATTTATAGACAAAAAAGGCACCACATTTTACAAGATTTGTATTTATTACCAAATTACAATAGCTGTGAAATTTATCAGTGGTGAGTTGAAAAGGATAAAAACATTTTTTCAGGATTTGATGGTAGCAATCGATTACGCTTTTCGTCGAAAATGATACCAGCGTGCCGTGACGTGACTTACTCACAAAGTCGCAATTGAAACAAAAAGTCAAATGCCCGCACGCCTCCAACCCGCGCAGACATGTTGCGACTTGTCGTATTTACGCGCGCGGAAAGCATGTACTTTGTGCCGAATATTCGGCGGCCGAATATTCGGCGCTTCGGCCGACAGCGTTGCCGAATATTCGGTATTCGGTATTCGGCCAAATCACTATTCGTGGCAACTCTAATCTAGATAGTATCTATCCTCTTAGGTCAGAATCAGAACTATGTATTCGTAAGTTATTTTAATATGAGTGGATTTACCTTCAAACAATTTTATAACCCAAATTTATTTATAACTTTCATGAAAGCAAATTATATTCTTCAAAAAATTACTTAACAAACTTACGCGCGAAATCGGTGTAAATTATTCAAACATCATAAATTATAAATCATTCAAAATTAATAGTCATACTCATACCTGTCCATTGGCCTGCCATTTTCCGTTGAACACACCAACATTCTTCTTTTCCAAGCCCAATTCCTTCAAGAAGGAATATTTGGGGTCCTCGATGAGGTAGCTTGAAGAGTTACGAGCCATCGGCACGACCAAACGCAGAGAAAACACTTTCCGACACAGCACACGACTCATCAGTGCTTCTTTCACCCGCGCCCGTATCAAAATACTTGTTTACGGAGTATTAACTTGATACCCACATTATCTTATTTGTGAACAATTAACTGTGCGTCTTATCGAGGCGATAAAACGGTTGCTGGGTCAAGCTGCTTGCTATTGGTATTGGTTTTTTATTATTAGTATTTCGTAAGATATTTTACGAAGTTGCTAAAATTACGCCTATTGCTCTTTCGTGTGTTTTAATCGTGAAATACTGAGTTAAAAGAAAAAGTTTAAAGATGAGACTACCGCGAGACTCACTCAAAAGGAAAATAACGCATAACTAATCATACAAAATAATCCAGTTTAGTCCTGGATAGCTAGAAACATGTCGGGCTAAACTTTATTTGAGGCATGAGTTATCCGTAAAAGGAAAAACTTTTTAAGCACTATTTGATAAGTAATCCTTTAGAACTTCAAGTTACCTAAAATCAGTTGAAAGTAATGGATTGTCGATTCAATGCTTATTAAATTCAGAGAGGCAGCTTCAGAGCCTATGGGATGACCTTATATGTAGGTATAGAAGCTAATTACAATAAAACATGTTCTGATTTACAAACAAACAAAACAATTACCAGCATTTAGCAAACAAAAACCTCAAAAGGATTCAGTAAAACCAGCTCATAAACTTGATTCACCTATATATTACTTAATAAATACTTCTAAATTCCAAGATTATCACATTATAGCACAAGACCAGTCGCTGGTTTCTTTTAAAGTTCCTCCTTTGTATTCTTTGGCCTTGTGGTCGAGGTACGTGTTCTCATTTCTCTTCTGCATCCACTCAGGCAGAGGTTTGTCCCAGTCCGGTGGAGGGCCGCTGCGTTTCTTCCAAATGTCATTCCTGTAGTGGGCCTTTAGCCTCTCCATTCGGCGACTTTTTTCGCTCTCTATGACTGCTTTCTGTAAAATTATTAAATGTAAGCAAGGTTGATTAACTACGCAAAAACTAGTTACATAACTAGATTGTGAGAAACAAATGTTTCATTTTCATCGCTTTTCAGGCCATTGCACCCTGTTTTACCAATATACGTCACGTACGCAAGTCCCGTTAGTCGGCGCGTACGCACCTGCAATCGTTGGACATTGCGATGCCACGTGGTCGACTAAAAGCTGGAGTACCAAAAACTGGGCAATGTTTTCAGAATTCGGTAAAAACTTTTTTGCATTAAATTCCAGAAAAAAAATCACAGGGGTTTTCAGACTGGTATACCCAACCACTGGTTAAAATATTTATGGTTAATTTTCTGGCCACTTTTAGACACTTTTTACTTTACTTAAATCAGCATTGCACCCCTGCAAAGCCGTGGAAGGTCACTAACAATGAATTAATCAATAAAATTTTACATTAAATTGTGTTGTTTCTCTATTTTTTCATGTTTTTTTTATTTGTGTTGTTTTAATCGGGTTGACATATTCATGTACTGAATATAGTCTTAAATGAATATATTAAAAAGTATGTATAAAAGCAGGCATTTACAATCTTTCACAATAGGTACCCCCTTCAAGCAAAATATTTGCAATAAGCTATGCCACACAAAAAATTGTGCCTCTTAAACGGCTTTAAAGCCTTAACTATATCCTACTTACTGCTGCTTTTCTGTCTTTATCTGACTCCCATTTGCAGCAGTTATCATAATCCTTCTTCCACTGGTTGCAGTCAAGGGTCTCCCCAAATATGAAGTACTGATGGAACCGTCCTCTAAAGCTTGTACACTCCTTATATTCATCCTTATAGATTTCACAGTCTCTTATCTGAAATAATTAAAGAAGTAAGTAACATTTTCCTTACACTGTTAGACCTTTCACTTTCTCAAGTGGATGTTGAAGAAAACAACTAAAAAATCAACTACAGTAAAGTGCGGTGGTGTGATAGTACAAACAAAACACTTCATGCCCGCTCCAGACTCTCGCGAGGCGCCTCCTAGAGGCTCTCGGCACGAGTCTTGACGAGTGGAGGCTGCAGGAGTGCCAGCCATCCACACTCTCGATTTACTCAGTTGCCCGCTACGTCTACTACAAGATGGACGTGACTGAACTGACTCTGTTGGCTACTTTATGTGCCTACCAATAGTATAATGTCTTGCGTATTATTTAATAGGTTTTTTTTTTAGTTTTTCTACTGTATGTAACTGTGTGAACGCGTCATTTACTTTATTTTTATCCTTATGATATGGATTTTTTGGATTCCAAATGATTGGTTCCATTTGATATAATTATATCAAACGAATTCCATAAATGTGGTTCACAAATCGTTACTCCACTCCGCCATGATAAAAAAATATGCACGTCCTTACTCTGCAGCAGCTAATAACAAAGTGAGCAAGCGAGCGCGAGAGTGTGGTTGATTCTCTCGCCTCACCGCCTCGCGTCCTTTGACTCGCGCCCGAAAAACTGACACAAATCGGAGCGACAGCGAGACGAGGCGAGGGAAGACGAGGCGACACGAGCGAACCGTCTTCACTCTCGCACTCGCGTTCCCTCGTGTAGCCTCGTGGAGAGTCTGGAGCGGGCATCATAATCATAACAGAAGTGATAGTTGTGTTATGTTTTAGGCCTCTAATACAGTTTTGCATCAGTGGTTTCCCTCTGAAACACAATTGTGCATGCTATTGTGCAACAATGGGAAGGCAGAGAATAATTATTGTCGGTCACAGATTTCTTATGCCAATCTGACTTACAAAGTTGCTCAAAATACCAAAACTTTAAAACCATGGATGCGAATACTTGTTGCGATTAATTTTATTCTGTAGAAGTTTTTTAATTTATTCTCCCTATCAAAGGGCTACCGAGAATAAAATTTAGTCTTGGAATAAGTCACACTTTACTTGCGAGTTAACTTTTATTCATTTTAAAAAAGCCGGTTAGTGACTTTATTGCGAAACTGAATTATATTCTTTTATTGTTAAATCAGCCCCAAAACCATTCACGTACCAACCACTCCTCTCCCTCGATATCATTAGAGACGTTGCTGGTGCTAGTTTGTTCATTACTGGAATTTGCTTCCTGTGCTTCATTGGTTGCTGGTGATGGTGTCATGTTATACGAACTTGTTAGAAATTTTCAGAAAAACTAAATTACATGGATCCCAAAACATAACCTGTAAAATATTTAATTACATAATGTTCATGTTAATTCTTATACTACTATTACATAAAAGTAATACAGTACTGGCAAATAATTAGGCAGTATTATAGTATTTACCACAGTAGACTTAATTAAATTGTAACTTTTACATAACTAAATAAATACAAATACATTTTTTCAAATTTGACAGACTTCCCACGCACAGATAAGACAAGTTAATTGGAATTGGAAAATCTTGAAACAATCAATCTATTCAAAACGATACTAAATCAATTTAGCCAACGTCACTTAAAATGTAGTCATTAGCAATCGAAGCGTGAAACGGAATGCTGCTAGATTGTTTAAGCCGTTTAAGGTATTTGTAAAAACGCTATATTTTTCCAGCTTTTGACATTTTGTTGTCACGTCATGTCAGAGTAAAAGAGACAGATGCGTAGACTTGATAATAGTAATTGTGTACTTTGGTCTTTAGATAAAGAAAACATGGCATTTATTTAAATAAATTAATATGACAGTCAAATAATCGTTCACTAAATATTCTAGATACTTCAATTGCATGTGTTCACTATTCCGGATACCATTGCACTAGTCATCTTTACCAGTTGAGTGTTTTCATTAGTGACACTTGTTTTGCAGTTAATCCGACAAAAATGTCTTTGAACAAGCTTGTTGGTGCAGATTGTGGCGGTAACAATTCTCTTGTCCAGCTATCAAATATCGTTGGTCGAGATGCAGCGATCGCTCAACAGATGTCCCAGTCGGACAGGTTCGTCAACGAATTCATGGCTCAAAATTCACAAACGCCTCAAACTTTCAACATGAATGCACTTCTCAAAAACATACCTGAAGTAGAAAAAGTTGGCAGTCAACAGAAAACCCCGACAATGAGGCAGAACATGTTGCCAAATGTGAGCACACAAATGATGTCCCCGTGGATGGCTGGCCCCTCATCCTCTTTCATGGCACCACAACACATGCTAAGGCCCATGTACATGCCTCAGCAACCACTGATGCATCACCAAGATAAGTCAAATGTCCAGATTCAGTATATGGAAGAATCTGACATACAGAAACCGGCAGACAGTGACGTCAGAGCAAAAGCACAAGAGTATGTAGACAGTGTGAAGAATGATGATGAGCTTGCATATAATCAATTTATGTCCTTTATGAAGAGAATAAGTGCAGGCGAATTAAACCTAGGGGAGCCCACAGAGACCAGTCAGAGAAAAAGCAGAGATGAAATAATAGATGAGATGGCAGAAAAGTATAAGGATGAATGGGCCAAATTAAGTGATGTTACTGATTATTGGAACACAGAAGCTGCAAATGGAATTGCTCAAGAATATTCATTTACAGAAGGCAATGTCATGCTAGAAAATAAAAGTGCTCTTGAAGTAGGTAAGGAAAAATTAAAAATGGGAGATATTCCTGGTGCAGTGTTATGTTTTGAGGCTGCTGCACAGCAACAACCTGACTCTGCTGAAGCATGGTTCCTGTTGGGAACAACTCAAGCTGAGAATGAACAAGACCCCTTAGCCATAACTGCTCTGAAGAAATCCTTAGAAATAGACCCCAGACAACTAGAAGCATACATAACACTTGCAGCAGCATACACTAATGAAAACATGCCTAAATATGCCTTTATGGCACTGATTGACTGGCTGAGAGCCAGTCCTAAATACAGTGACTTATTGCCTCAGGACATTGACCCAAAGGCTTTAGATTTGAAAAGCCTAGAAGCTCATGTTAAATCATTGTATCTAAAGGCAGCACAACTAAATCCCTCTTTGATAGATCCTGATGTACAAAATGCATTGGGAGTTGTGTTTAACATCAGCCAAGAATATGACAAAGCTGTAGACTGTTTCAAGACAGCTTTAATGGTTGCCAACACAGACTCAAAATTGTGGAATCGGCTGGGAGCTACATTAGCTAACAGTGAAAGATCTGAAGAGGCAGTTGATGCTTATCATGAAGCCTTGAACTTAGAGCCTGGGTTTATCAGGGCAAGATATAATGTTGGCATTACTTGCATGAATTTGGGTGCTCACAAACAGGCAGCGGAACATTTTTTAGTAGCTCTGAATCAGCAATACAAAGCAAAGAGCATGTTCCCAGAGTCCTCAAGTGGAGATGTCAGTTCATCCACCATTTGGACAACTCTGAGAATGGTGTGCTCTTTCATGGGAGAACATGATGTTGCAAAATTGGTGGATGATAGAAAATTAACAGAATTGAACAGTTTCTTTCAAATAGAGTGATTTATAATTTGGCAGTTTGCTTTTAATATTATACATTACTATCTGGGTTATGTTTATCTAGTTGCATAACAAGCACATGAAACCATTTCTGATATGGAAGATTAAAGATCATTGTATGGAAGTGATAACAATTTGTACATTCTTTATAATGCATTCATTTTTATTTGGGACTGTTGTGGTTTTAAGGATTTTATTTTTATAATGGGACTAGAATATGGAATTAGGGGAATTCATTAAAATTATATTTAAAAAAAAAACAATATTAATTATAGTGTTTTTACATTATTGTTAAACAAAATGGCCATGTATTGTATGCAATAAAAATGTTTCTATTTTTTTTCTTGTATTAACCCTTTACATGTGAAAAACTGCACTTGTTGTCTGACAAAGGGCACCCCTGTGGATGGTGATTGTAAAACCAGCAAGGCTTACACTGCAATCTTAAATTTAAAGACCTTGATTTATTTTTCTTATATTGACTATCCCTCTTTACTTCTTCAATTGTTTTAGGATACCTCAACTGCACCTTGCCAGCCTGCACTTTGAAGATGTGGTGATTATTTTTCAATAGTGTTTGAAGGCCTCCACACTCTGATTTTAATGCCTTTAGCTGTTCTTGGGGTATCAGCTGGACCAATTCATTTATGTCAGCTGTTCTACCTGGACTCCAACTAACTGACAAATTGCACCCTTCTAATAAATAGTCAGTTATGTGTCCAACAATCAATTGTATGACACTTTTGTCTATTTGAGTGCAGTTTTTGACTTTTTCAACTGGTTCACGAGATTTAAAATCATCAATCCAAACATCGTCACTTTTCTGACCATTCCCATTTATAATATTCTGTATGTGGGTACACTGATTTTCAAATTCATTTTCAGTATAAGTTCTGCCTCTACCAATAAGGCAAATTCTCTTAGTACTGGGTATTTTCAGTCTGTCTGAATCAGTTTTAAAGCCAACATCCTCACACAACTGTTTAATGTGCTCCAAGTACTCTGTATACTGGCTTTTGGATGAATTTTTGCGCTGGTATTTGCTGCCATCAAAATTAAAGGCACAGCATGGGAGTAAAAAGAAGTTGCATTTGTATGAACTCCTTGCTGCTATGACTGGAATCCACGGTGTGAGTTCATCAGAGTGATTGCCTATAATCCAATCAGTTTCAGGGAAAAGATGAACATCAGAAGGTGTTATGGTTTTCTCCTGTAAAGTAAAACAAAATAGATTAATGCTTCTCAAACTTGGACTTAGACTTCAATATTCAATAGATTTCTCTGTGTTGCCATCATAACTTACTTCTAATTTAACATCACTACCAAACAAGTCCCATATTTGTCTTTTTCTAACATCAATGCCAACTCCAGGGTGTCCTTCTTTAGTCAGAATATAGACCAGTAAACCATTACCACAGCCCAAGTCCACAAAGTGTTGCAGTTTATCAGTTCCATGAAGAATTCTCTCCTGTTCCCAAAGTAAGAGTAAGTAAGTAGCTATGGCTACATCTTCATACACAAACTTTGAAGGATCAGTGCATTCAGGCCAGATCTGTAAGTAAGTAATTAAAAATAAAATAAAGTTTAGGGAAAGAGTTTCGACAATATTATGCTTTAAAATTAGTATTATGTTTTGTACCTTCACCATTTCCTTTCCATATTTGATTTTTAAATCATTATATCTTCTGTAATAATTATCAGTTGACACAAGAGCCAGTGATTCACTGCAAATGTGAGAGCTAGCCTTTCCATTTTCATCCTCTTGGCCCCACTTGATAAACTGGGGAAGTACTGTCTCTGAAAGCCATTTAAATGACTTTGAGTCAAGATCTGAAACAATAAAAGCAACTCTATAAGGTATTTACTAAAAATGTTTTATTGGATAGAAGAAAGCTTTGAAAATTACCATCACTGACCACAGTTTGCTTTCAATACAAGTTGACTGCAATTTAATTGCAAAGTGTATGTAAATGACGGACATAAAATTTGCCTATTGTTTTCAGGTGTAACATCATAAAACGTGACCTGAGCGTTATGCTTTTGTAAGCAGGCGAGTTGAACAGCATGGCTGTCACTGTAGTTTTTAGGTAATATTTCTGAGAAAATTATTTGAATAAGATTCTCAGACTCCAGTTCATCACATTTCTGGAGTAGTAAAACTTTATGAATATAATCTGTGTAACATTCAGCGTCTTTTAGACTTTGCAATCTAATGCATTGGTCTGGTAAACACCACTGAGGTGATACTCCTTTGCAATTAGATTCGTACAGCACTTTGCTCCCCCATACTCGTTTATTCACTACATGGGATTTAGTAATCAATATGTGGACAGATTTCCAGAATGATTTTTCTGTCATAGAGGTCTTAGTTAACAGTTCACTTTTCATGTTTTGATATAGATTTAATGTAAGATAGAGGTAGAAAATAAATCAAAGCACAATGCAAAGTGAAGAGAACGAACACGAATGTGTTTTTGACTTTTTGAGCCATTGACATTGACATTGACATATTTTTTTTTTCTTTTTACAATTTGTCCGTTAGGACAGGCTAAGGTCAGGGACCATACCGCCTCGTCTTCAGTAAATATATTCAGAATTTGTAATTAAAACTAATCCTAACCTAACTTAACCTAAACCTAAATCATTAGAATGCGAGGGTGGTGTAGTACGCATTCTAATGATCAATGAAGTTTAGCGCGAGATGAACAGTCCAAAGCAGACGTAATCGCGAGGGCCGATTCACTTTACTTTTCACATTCCCTTTAATGTTCATGGTTAAATGACACATTATTGCACTAATTCCACCACACCAACACAATAATAGCCACTACATTTTCATCAATTGAATTGAAAAGCAAAGCACGTCCTACTTTGTCAGTTTCCCGCGCAAAACTCCTGACATTGACATATTATAATCGAGCGAGATTGACAGTCGTTAAAACTATTTAAGGTACTTTTAAAATTACAATTTTAACTTGGTTAAATGGGTTAAATAATAGAAGTTCAGAATAGAAAAAGTCGATACAAGTTTTTCAAAAATGAAATTCAGTTTAGTTTTGTTTTTTTCTATAATACACAGAATTAACTTAGGAAGATTTCTTCTTCTTCTTCTTATAGTACCACTTCGGAAAGAGTTCTACTGATGGCTAGACAAAAGTTAAGTTGTCAAAGTAAGAAATTAGAACAATTAAAATGTATGTTTTTTAGAGTTCCGTAGCCAAATGAAGATGAAGAAGACGAAGTTTATTGACACAAAGACGTGTACAAAACAAGTTACAGTGACATTATGCTTAAAAGAGTACAGTATGTTATGTAGGTATGTGCCAAAAGGTCCTCAAACAGCATGATGTCCCGAAGTGAGTCTTGAGACAAACTGTGAGATACACTACGTTCTTCTTCTTCTTATAGATTCGTTATGTTTGTCTGTCTGTCTGTGCGTACGTCACAGCCACTTTTTCTCAAAACTATAAGAGCGATACTGTTGAAACTTAGTAAGTAGGTAGACATATTTAGTGGTCTGAATTGAGATTTATACAGAAAAACAATAAATTTTAGAGGCTCCCCATACTTATAATAATTATTACTTATAAAAAAATTATTTTCATCAAACCCATAGCTATTTGGGGGTTCCGGCTCTGATAAATCGTGTGAGGTGTCTATGGATAGTAATCTTATAAAATACGAATAACTCACGTTTTACATCGAGTTTAGCTCGACATGTTTTGATCTAATTCGTAGCCCTTCATCTAAGAGCCGCGGCGGCAGCAGCAGCTGCCGTGGCTCCTAGATGAAGAGCTACGTAAGCTATCTGTACCTTATAAGATGAGTGAGTCTTAACGGTAGTTTAATGTCTATGGATAGGTCTTCAAAAATGATATTTTATTAAGGATTCTAATGTAGTTTTTTTCTAAACTGAATAGTTAGCGTGAGAGATACTTCCAAAGTGGTAAAATGTGTCTCGTCAACCCCTCAAACTTATAAAATAAAAAAAAATGGTAAAACTAACAAAATATTATGATGTAAACATACACCACCATACAAACTTCCACCGAATTGGTTTGAACGAGATTGCTTAAGTAGTTTTTTTTGTAAATCGAAAACAGTGATTTACTTAGTCGATGGTACGGAACTCTTCGTGCGTGAGTCCGACTCGCACTTAGACGGTAAAATTTGTATAATTTGATTAGTTACAACTTATCAATCAATGGACAAAATTGTTGTAAGGACATTTAAAAAGCAGCGTTTTTAAACGAAACTGATTGAATTTGATTGACTGACGTCAGCTGTCTGTCTACTATCCAGCTGCGATATATATGTTCTTAAATATTTTTACTTTTAGAAAATCAATTTTACTAAGCCATTTAATGTATTTGTATGTTTAATCGTAATATTTGTAACTTGATATTTCTCTCATGATATCTATGAATGTAGGTAATGTCATACACTGAGCTCGAACATGGCTATCAAGGGTTGCGGCAAGCTACACAACACCCCCAGTTCTATGTTGGTGATGATGGAAATCTCGTCCCAATAAGATCACCTGTAAGTAGCAGTTTGTAGGTTTAACGGTAAGATACGCGCTATCTTAAATTAGACACAAAAGTAAAAAAAAAAAAAAAAACTATCTGAACTATTTCTGAATAGATGTAAGTATCTCATTATGTTCCTCAGTTTTATAAACATAAAAAACGTTGATTTTAAAATGAACCTCAAAGATATGCCTTTACGGTTATATTCCTTTATTATTGTAATTTTGGCAAGTGTCCATATGCCATTGAAGATTTGTTTCCCTTCCATGCTTCTATCTATTTTATTTGTTCTTTGTTCAAATGTACATTACGTATGTCGTGTTAAAAGCAATTAAAAAGATACATAAAGAATTCAGTGAGAAGAATATTTGCATAATTATTTTTTAAGTAAGTACTTAACTACATTTTTTTTTACAAAGAAAATGCATAATTGTTTTATAACTACATAATGTGGTACCTGCATTTTCATTAAAAAGCGTTTCATACAGTGTGTATTTAATATGTTTTTGCAGCATATTCTTGAAGCTCTTTACTGAAATGTATTTATAATCATAAGGAACTTACATAATCCCTTTTTACAATTGAACTACTAGTGATTTGATTTAAAACAAAAATTGTAAACAAAACAACTTTATCGCAAACAAACCTTGTTGATGCAAATGATAAACACTATTAAATTAACAGATTATAGACCAAACCACCTTAATCCACATTATTACACAATTTCAAGGCTAATGGCTACCGGTTACACATGTAGATGCATACAATCTTTATCTAATATCAAATATAAACATTGCTCAGATTTACGGATTAACACAGATAACCATTATGAGTACATAGATTTGGCATAAACTCCAGTATCTCACAAAACTGCTGTGTCTATCGAACAAGGTGCTCGTCCACACTAGTAGACTCACACATGATACAAGTATGTACACAATATGATTACGGAACACTGATATACAATGCATATTTTATAGCTGTTTCTATTCTAGTGACAATGTCAAGTGAGGTAATGCAGTATGTTAATTTGTGTCAAGTTTATCATAGTTATCTAGTGTGTGTTGATAACCAGCCATTGACAAGGCTGGTCTGTGTTATCTTTAGTGTTGCTTCAAATATTCACTGGACTGCATGTGAAGTGAAGTGATGGAATGGCAGTGGTTAAAAGACTGGTGGAGGTTAAAAAGATGGAGGAGTCGAAAGAAGAAGGAACAAAATGATGATGATTTTTGTTACTGTGATGATTGTTTGCCTGATGTGAGCTTTAATTGACTAAATTACTGTTACAGTTGTTGATAATGAGTACATTTGTTGATATAATTGTGTTTGTTTTTAAAAGATAAGGAGATAGGTATTTTACGTAACTTTAGCTAGCAAAACTCACTTATAAAGTCAGTTTAAATATTCCCATTTAAACTGTATTAGAATTGACGCCACAATTTATTTTGAAATCAGGTTGCTAGGTGTAGTATCTGGTATTGCTTTTAGTACAATGAAAATGAGTCCTTATCCTCTAAGTATTAATGGCAAAGTCTGTTTGTTGAAGCTTGGTCAATATAAAGCAGCTAATGTATTCTTTTGTGATAATTCTGTCTTCATGGCCTCATTTGCTTTGCAATTTGGAACAGTTATGCAAATATAATAATAAAGTTCTTGCTGCTCTTTTGAATTATACTCAGAATGTGCACAATTTCTTTTCAAAAGAGAATTTTGGTATATTATGTAGAATAAAGACTTCATAGTGTACACTATTTTCAGTGTTGCATTTTTCTAATATGTAAATGTACCAAGATTTAGAATTTTAAGCAGAAATTTTTAATTTACTTGTAAGTATTTAAATTATAGTCTGAAGGACTTAGGGTCTGACACACTTTTTGTTGTTTACTCCTTGCTCACTCAATTAAATTAACATTGTATGTTATGCTAAACTAACTGGATTCAAATAGGGAACAACCTAATTATTTTCAAGTGCACATGTGGTTCCTACCTACTTTAAGACTAAATTTATGGTTGCCACTTTCGTAAATTCCCCTGGCTATTGAGGAAGTGGTGTATTATACAGCCACTATTTATGTGGCGAATTAGTTATGGTTAGTACTGAGAGTCAATGTGCTAATAAGTTGAATCAACTTGTCTTGTCTTACTAAACACTTCTTGTTTCTACTCATTCATAGTTTCACAGCTCTAAGTAGTGAAGTGTTTCAGTGTTGTTATTGTTATTAGTTGTGATTGTATCTCAATGGATGTGGATTTTTTGTTTCGATATTTGCACAGGATACAACAACTTGTAGGTCTATGTCTTATTTCCTTTTACCTGTTGAGCAAGGAAATTAAAGTTATTTTTTCACATTAGCAGTGACATAGGCGCTTTTGTTATTAATTTAGTTGAAAGGTTTTCCTTATGTGTGGAATAAGTCTTGCTATGTTAAAAGTAACAGCTTAAAAGGCAAATTTAAGTTTCACGTTGTCCCTATGGTTGTTCGCATACTTACATAGACTTAGTATGCCAAAAGTTAGTAATTGCAAAAGTATTTTTTTAAATACATTGCAGATACCAATTTACGATTTTTTTCTTTGTTTGTGTTACACGACATAGTTTCATGCCCAAATTTCATGATTGTATAGATAGATCAGCTAGAAGTAGGTACCTTATATGGGTTTGTTTGCAAACGTATGCGAAAAGTGATAAAAACGGATATTTCATGCTTAAACATTTTTGATTCTCTCTCATATTTACAATGACGCGGGATTTAATCACGACTAGAGTCGAGTAGAGTCTACTCGTGACCCGGTCGCTGTAACGTGGCTGAAAAGTCGAGGTAATTAAAAATCGTACGCAAGTCCCGCGTCATGATAAAAACGGTAATTCTTCGCTAATTCGGTTACATATTTCGATTGCGTAGGTTTGATTTTTCACATTTGATCTTTAGGGGACAGCAGTAGACCTTAGTGATTGGTATCAATTTATATGATAAGTATTCCAAGCGTTCCTGGGAAAGAGGGTCTCGACAAATAGACATAAGTACAATTGGAAATTGAAGCGATCTTATAACAGTACCTTTTCCTTTAAGCGTACGGAACCTTAAAAAACAATTAATTTGCTCACCAGCAAGTGCACGAGCAAAACGGCTAGGTACTTACGTTTACGACGAAAATGTCGATCTCCGTCTAATTCTGCGTCTGCACACACGTGTACCCATACCCACATTTTATTCCCATTCACTAAACGCTAGCGCGTTTCGAACTCTGCGCCCACAAAAAATTACGCTGAAAGCATATAGCTATTACACATACAGCTAGATCGGAAACTTCGCTCTATAATTTTGTGAAATTTTTGCATATCTATTAAGCAAGTTAATCGCTGGCGTGCCAACAGGTTCTACACATATCTTCAAAGCCCTCATCAATAGGAGAGTTTAAACCATGGTTCTATGACTTCCCTCTCATTTGATAAGCGGGTATAGTTCTCGACTTCAAACTTGGGTAGTTTTTATGTGTTGGGGGTAAGTTCGCGCTTCGCTTTTTCCAGGTAAAAGCGATGCGCAAATTTATCCCTACCACAAAAAATCTGGCCAACATTTTTGCCGACCACTAGTTTTTTGTCAGGAACGCCATTAGAGTAGAGACTTCAGGAATCTTTCATACATACATGCATAACGTCACGCCTCTTTCCCACAAGGGTAGCCAGAGACTACTTTGTTCCACTTGCTACGATCCAGACAGATCTCTTTTGCATCATCCACATTCAATAATCTCCTCATACATGCTCGTCGATTTGGGGTACTATTGACCTGACCTGTTTCTAAAACGTCCGAGATTTGGTCACGGAAGGTCCGTCTAGCTAGGTCCTCCCCTCCCAAAGCACCCATCCACATTCCTTATATAAATTTGTTTAGTAAATCCATCTATCCATGCTTTCTATATGACCAAACCAACTCAGGAATCTTGACCACGCCAAACCCGAGCCTTCCGCCGCCAATGACAGGATCAACATCAAGTTTTCTTTGACAGGGCGAGTTGGACCTGTGCGACTCCCTGGACCCCCACTACGATGGCGGCGGGAAGAAAGTTGTGGTGGGGGTGTGTGCCATGGCCAAGAAGTCGCAGTCCAAGCCGATGAAGGAGATACTGACCCGGCTCGACGAATTCGAGTATATCAAGATGCTCGTCTTCCCTGAGGAGGTTATCTTGAAGGTTCTCCTCCTACTCTAACCTATTAGTGGAACAAAATATTCGCGTAGAGGTATGCTTCGTGTGTCCGTCCCTTTCAAATGCGTAATGGGCTGATTGGAAGGATGAGCTGTATTTCATTCGCACGGTGCGTGGTTTAACGGCTCTTCCCTTTGATATTGTGTAGAAGTTTCCTCCAAGGACTCTTGTTTATGTGTGTAGCAGAACAGGTTAAGATAATATTGTTCTGCTTCAAAATATACGCGTTTGTCACTGATTGTTAGTGGAGTGGAGTTAAATTGTACATTACCATCCGAGATTGTTCTCTGATTTGCGTTGCAGAGCTTTAGAAAAGTTTTCTTTTACAAGTGAATAATCGGAAACATTACAAGTTATAACCGGGGTTGCGTTATTAAAAATGGTTAAAACACTTGTCTAAGCTATGTAACTAGTCAACATAAGATGTAGTTATCATTTTTAACAAGCATCTATGGTTCATCCCTTTCAATCATTAAATAAAAGACGGATGCCGTAAACTTCCTGTCGAACGCATTAGCTAAGTATCAGTAATTAATTTTGTATATTTTTTATAAGTTTATTTTGTTTCACTAGATATATTTGGAAGTATATCGTTAATTATTCCTGGTAACATTATCCCTTGATATTTCTTAGACTAGTATTTGCATGCTTTCTTCCTAGTAGTTGGTTTCCTAGTAATTGAGACGTTGTTGAATGTTTGCATTGAGCGGCTTCGGTGTACACGCCCTTTGTCCGCGGTGTCGGGTCACGGATCAGTTATGACGCATTCACCGCCTTACACCTTGCAATGTCCAATGATGCATGTACAGTTGTGTGCAAAATAATAGCAGTAAATGTACTCGAGTGATTATTTCCTGAAATAAACCACGTAATCAAAAGATGACCACAAATTTAAAAACTATTTACCTCAGAACTGCTGGCACTGGCCAATGCATTATTAATTTTATTCATTTCGAATTTATATTTACGAATTTCAAGAAAGGATGTTCCATAAAAATAGCAGTGTTATTAGAAAAATCTTCATTTCATAATTCTCTCCACCCCGGACTAGATAATACTATTTAACAGTAGTAGAATATAGAATTTGCTGTTGTCTAAAAGTAATTCTTGTCCAAAAAATTACAACTATGGGAAGGGGAAGGCTTTGTTCGAGGCAAGTGAGAAGTAAAGAGAGAATGAGAATTAAAAGGTTGATTAAAGAAGGAAAAACTTACAAGGTTGTCCAAGAAATGTTAAAATGTTTAGCCAAAATGATCAGTAACGGTCTGAAATGGGTAATAAGCCCGAAACAAGAGGTAGAAAAAAGGCTACAACAAAAAGCGAGGACTCCATAATTGTACGCCTATCGAAAAAACAACCATTTCTGTCGTCAAAACATTATCAAAACTCGTTAAATTAGAAAGTGAGTAGTTCTGCAGTTCGCTGTCGACTCATTGAAGCTAATCTGCACGCCAGAAGTCCCAGGAAAGTCCCACTGTTGACTAAAAGGCACATAAAACAGGGGCTAATTTTTGCTTAAGAACACGTAAATTGGCCTATGAAGAAATGGCGTAATATATTGTGGAGTGACGAAAGTAAACTCGTGCTGTTTGGGTGTAAACGTCGTCGTGAGTACGTCAGGAGACCGCCCGGTGCCGCTTTCATGCCGCAGTACACGATAAAGACCGTCAAGCACGCCGGACTTAGTTTGATGCTATGGGGATTTTTTTCCTACTATGGTACAGTATCTATAATTGAAATCGAGGGCATTATGAACAAAGAGTACTATTTAAAGATGGTGCTTCAAGACGTAATGTACCCATATGCCGAAGATTTTATGCCGCTAAAGTGGGTTTTCCATCAAGATAACGACTCAAAACACACTAGCAAAATTGTGAAGGAATGTTTAACGCTAAAAAGTTGATGTTTTACCCTGGGCTGCTCAATCTCCGGACCTCAACTCGACCGAAACCTTATGGACAGATATTAAGAATGCTTTAAGTGATCAAAAACCCACCACAAAGTCCCAATTATGGCATGTGGTACAGTCAACATGGAACAACATCCCTGTACAAAGATGTAAATCCTTGGTTGACTTAATGCCAAGGAGATGTGAAGCTGTTATTAGAAATAAGGGTCAATCCTCAAAATATTAATTAGACTTTTTAAGTACATTTGCTTTTTATTTGAAGTTATTTGATTTTTAATTGATTTATTCCATGAAATAAATGTCACTGCTATTATTTTGAAAGTCATATGATATTTTTTTGTTCATTTACTTTGAAATTATTGGCGACTTCATTGTAGTTCGTTACTATTCAGTGCTATTAGATATAAAATGGTAAATATAAGCAATTATATTCTATATAAAATTATATTTACATACTTTATGTGTAATTTTGCCTTCACTGCTATTATTTTGCACACAACTGTACGTGTCTGTCTGGTAAAAAAAGGCCAAGTTGTTTTTAGTTTGAAACTTTGGATTCGAAAAAGTAAGTCGTTTGTACCAAAATTTTCTGTTGTTGGTATGAATTGCACCTATAAAGGAATAAGAACAGACCAAAACGAAGGCAACAAAGTCAAGATGCAATGAACATGACAATTTATGACGACATAACTGCTTTTGGTACGATAATTAACTGTTCTATTACCTCAATGAAATCTTACATTGACGAAAACCACAAAATATACAAGTTTTGCTTCTATTTTAAGTAGCTGCTGCTATTTTTAATCAATATAATTTTCCATAACTTGGTAAGAGTCCATCAGTTGTAAAAAAACTCACATACTTAAAATGAAAAATAGAGCGACAAAACTTACGAAATTAAAGTAAGTGTTCAATTAAAAAGAACTTGGTCGACCCACTACCGTGCACATCCATCGCCGCTAGTGTGGCGGCGAGCCTCTTCATTGTGGAACCAGTGCCGGAGGATTAACACCTGTCTTTTGATCCACAGAGCCCCGTCGAGGAATGGCCCATCTGTGATTGTTTGATCTCTTTCCATTCAAAAGGCTTCCCGCTGGACAAAGCCATTCAGTACGAGAAATTACGGAAGCCGTATGTCATAAACAATCTGCATATGCAGTACGATATTCAGGTATTTGCTACTGCCCTCTTATAACTTTTGTATAGACACAAGATAATGTAGTAGTCCCGTGTCAAGTCTTAAGGTGTTTTCATAAATTTTGGAATATCGTCAAATTATAACATAAATATTTTTTGTACATCGTTAGCTCTCGTCCAATAAATACAGTAACCGTCCAGACTAGCTGGACTCACGAGTAAGTCTTCTGCCAATTTATCCTTGCATTTCAGGATCGCAGGAAAGTATACGCTATTTTAGAAGGCGAAGGCATCGAGATACCAAGATATGCTGTTTTAGATAGAGACTCCCCTGACCCTAAACGTAAGTTTCTTTTGACATACTTACAAGTACGGTGCGGAAGGTTTTCAAAATGTTTTTGATATCTTAAGTCTGAATAATGTTTAATCACATTGATTATTGTGTTACATTACAAGCATCCGCGGAACTCTAGCGTTCATGTGAAACCTACTGCTTATAGTATCATGTTTCGTGCGCATTCGATACAAATGTATGCAATGTAAGCCACTAAATGACAATAATCGCTACAGATTCAAACATAAAGAGTTTATAAACCAGCTTACGTTCTTTAATTGTTTTCTTTTTGTGTGGCTTCCTGATACGATACGAAACGACTCCCACTTTCAATTTCGCTTGGTCAAAATATTTCAGTCTTGGCCTTCCTTTGCTCTACACTTCCACTTTACCTTCCAGTAGGTTTAAAAAGGAATTGTTTTATGTATTTTAGACCATGAGCTGGTTGAATCGGAGGACCATGTGGAGGTGAACGGGGTCGTGTTCAACAAGCCGTTTGTGGAGAAGCCGGTGTCCGCTGAAGACCACAACATATACATATATTACCCCACCTCAGCCGGCGGGGGTAGTCAGCGACTGTTTAGAAAGGTAAGTAACTATATTAAATTGATTTTTTTAGGGCAACCAGTGGGAAAAAATGGGTGTTGATTAGCAACATTTCCTACTTTAGCTACATTTCTGATGGGGCCGCTTATTCGTTCGAGCGGGACAGCGCTAAGTACTAACGCGTGTGTTAATAAAAGATAGACTGATCGAAATGCATTAAAAAATTGTCATGTCTGCTTTGACGTTGCGGACAATGCTATGTTGGTACTTTAAATATAAATGGTTTTTTTTACTGTTTTGGGTAGTTTTTGCGTAGCCAACCATTGAAATATTTTCTATTTTTGTAATATTCCAGATAGGAAGTCGTAGCAGTATTTATTCACCCGAATCTCGAGTGAGGAAGACTGGGTCGTTTATTTATGAAGATTTTATGCCGACTGACGGTACGTATTGCTTTATCAACGGATCAAATACTCCAGTAATCACACGACTATGTTGAAGTAACGTGATGTTATCTCAAGTGTTTTTGTGTATTAGTGTCTTTTCTTACGAAATTTACCCGAAAATATGGATGATTTATGAGTGTATTTTTTGTGATATAGGCCGAAAACTTAAATGTTTTAAATTTACTTTTCAATTTTTGTTTTTATATGTCTAACTTTTTCCATAAACTCGAGCCTACATCGGTAATTGAATAGATATTATTTCCCAGCACATCCATGTTACCAAGTTGATCTATTGAAAATCCTTAGAAAATTGGGGAATCAACCTCAACATCCGTGACGTGAAAATACTGATCTTGAGCTAGGCGTGGTGAGCTTCATTAGAAACGCATATCTCCTGCCAGGTCCTTAGTTGATACGCATGATTTTTTTTTTACAAATAGATAGAACTCGTAATATTTTTTTAGGCACTGACGTAAAGGTATATACTGTGGGACCGGACTACGCGCACGCGGAAGCGCGTAAAAGTCCCGCACTTGATGGGAAAGTGGAAAGGGATTCGGAAGGCAAGGAGATCAGATATCCTGTCATACTCTCCAACCAGGAGAAGCTGATATCTAGGAAAGTCTGCCTGGCCTTCAAGCAGACTGTGTGTGGATTTGATTTGCTGAGGTAAGTGACGTAATGTTTTTGAGTTTCGCAGGGTCATGGAAACGCTTGTCATGATTTAGATTAGACGTATTAATATTTGGTACAAAAATACAAATACAAAATCCCGCTTGTGTTCCCGAAATGGGGAAGGCAGAGCACACGAAACGCTTCACAATATTATGGCTTTTACGTTTCGTAGCCACTTTCAGTATAATTTCAAGTTTAAGAACAGAGGTACAATAGTGACAGGTTGCCAGCCTGCCGCCTAAAACATACCTTAACCTATTTCCTTAGTCGCCTCGAACATCACTGAAAAATTGTAGTGGTATTATTCCAATCCGACACCAAGCAGAAAAAGATGTGTCAGTATATTCTCAAAAACAAATTTTGGTCCTTCGAACCGGATTTACAATATCATTCCTATGTATATTTGCAGAGCGAACGGAAAATCCTTCGTGTGCGACGTAAACGGGTTTTCGTTCGTGAAAAACTCCAATAAATACTACGATGACTGCGCCAAGATACTTGGCAACATGATACTTCGGGAGCTGGCTCCGACGCTGCACATCCCTTGGTCTGTGCCCTTCCAACTCGACGACCCGCCCATTGTGCCCACGACCTTTGGGAAAATGATGGAGCTGCGGTGCGTAGTGGCGGTGATAAGGCACGGGGACAGAACGCCCAAACAGAAGATGAAGGTCGAAGTGCGGCATCCAAGGTGAATATGAATTTGTTTTACTATTTTGTTACATAGAAAGAAATCAACTAGAGTATGTTCATTTTAAACTTATGCATAATAATATAATACTGTCCATTACATGTTACATGTCTGTTTTGTTACATTAACTTATCTATGTCTAGATTTATTTCCATTATTTTAAGTGGTATAAATATTACATTCTTGTGTATGAAATTGGCGTTTTATAGGAATACTAGCTTTCCGCCCGCGGCTTCGCCCGCGTGGAACTCGGTAATATTGCGGTATAAAGCACAACTATAAGAAAACTTCTCATTTC
>BHDV01065542.1:0-10305 GCA_005406045.1 Adoxophyes honmai
CACGTGTAGCAACCAACACTCGTTCGCGCCAAAAAAAAAACCATGCAGCATCTAAATCTAAATGAAAATGACAATGACACAATGACACTCTTTGTCAATGACAATGACAGTGACAGCAGACAGGTTTTTTTTCTTTCCTTATTTGTCCGTTAGGACAGGCTAAGGTCAGGGACCATAACGCCTCGTCTTCGGTTAAAATATTCAGTAAATTAATATTGCCTTTTTGGGAGTATTTGGGATAGGAAAAAGCAAGGGAAGAAGTAACATTGTACATACAGCCTAGTTAATTGAAAGTCGAAACGTAGAAACCCGCAACAACTATTAAAAAAACAGGAGACCCTCCCCCAGGCAGCTTCCTCGCTCAAAGGCTAGCGATAGTCATTCAACGCGGGAATGCTGCCTGCTGCGTGATGGGAACCCTACCCAAGAGCCCGATTTTAGAAAATTTTGTTTAGTTGTAGTTTAATTTAAAGTGCTTTCTGGTGCAGTGTATTAGTTTTATTTTAAGTATATATAATCTAAATATATCTTTTAAAAAAGCCGAGGACAGTAGAAGATTCAACGTCTCGGCCTTTAACAATAATGTAACCCACTACTTAAAATCTTGTCAAGTTAAATGTCGGGCACCGTCGGTTCCTCGAAGGAATAAATTTTTAGTCTTTGAAGGAAACGCTGACGAAGTATGGCAGTTCTCTTTTCTTTACAGTAACAACGAGAAAATACATTCGTTAATTGTCAACTGTCAATGTAATTGCAAACTGTCAAACCGTAAAACCGAAACCGCACTGTTCTGTTGTTGTTGTCGTGCTGATCTGATTGTCTCGTGTTTGATTGTTTGCATTGCAACTTGTCTTTATAATAGCGGCATTTTAATAGTGAAAACTGGTTAAACGAGCTGATTTCTTAAGTTCTGTTAGCAAAAAGTGTAATTGGAAGTTTTAATTTCATATTAATAATTATGAAGCCTACTGTTGCAGCTGATGAAATGTTCCCTGAAGGAGTAGGACCTTGGATGGATCTAGAAGAAGTACGTTTTGAAGTCGAACTTAAAAAGAACATTACGTTATGTATATCATAATAATTGTGCCAGATACTTAACCCTGTTTATGTATTTGTTTATAGGCTGGAGGGCCATCAAACCTTCTTATGGATTTAGCTGCCAATGAAAAGGCTGTTCACTCGGATTTCTTCAATGGTAATTTCCTTTTTTTATATTAAGTCAGTTATATTTTATAACTGATTAACTTTGATTAACTGAACCCATGATTTGAATAATGATTAATGATACATGCAAGTGTAGAATGACCGTTTTGTTCTGTGGATTGTAAGGAAGGTACCTATATCAAGCTAGCAACATGTCACTATTGTGACAGTAAGTAAGTAAGTAAACAGTTTATTGTTCCAAAAGAATACAAAAGCAGTTATGGTTTTGTTTGTGTGGTGTTTTGTGTGCTGCTTACCCCTGATGGGTATAAGGGCATGATGGATGTTTGTATGTATGCAAGTGCAACCCATAGCCCAATAGATTTGATTAACTTTTTTTTTGTTTAAGCTAGAGTTTTTAAATCCATGTTGTGTTTGCTAGTAGCTGCTAGCTTATTATGATCACCATTACACACAGTGGTTACATGATACTTACTTAGGGTAAGCCTGCATTCTGAACCAAAAACAAGGACTGACCATGAGTTACAATAAAATGTTATTAAGTATATAATAAATATATGAAACCATTTGATGCACCATTTCTCTATTTGTTTCAGATTTTGAAGATCTGTTTGATGATGATGATCTGAAATGAGCTTCATTTGGTATAGGCAGAATGAAAAGCACTTGTATATTATCTTATTTATAATAGAAACTTTCCACTAATGAAATCAATGTTTTTTTCCCCTCAAATCACATCACACAAATAATATATAGGAATTTGTGACTGTCCTTGTTGCTTCTTTACATGGTAACAGATAGACCTATTTTGCAAAAAATGGTATGCTGAAAGTTGATACCTCATCCTGAAAAATACATAGTTTCCTCAGGATTATCTGCAGATAAAAGTTGTGGTTGTAGGCAACAGCTAGATTTATTATTTTTCCTACCAATAAATAACTTCATGAAAAAATCATTTGCTCAACATACATCAGAATGGTTAGATTTATGAAGTAGCTGAACTAGTCTAGCCACAGCATGCTAAGTTGTGTTACCTCGATCAAGAAAATGTGACGCGCAAGTCGCGTGCAAAAGGAACTGATACATAGGGTCAGTTCACACAGAGACGAGACGCGTCGCGGCGATGCATAAAGAGGCCGGTGATTTCGCGCTGCGCAGCGTGGCGCCGCGCTACGTTTCGAGGCGCAGCGCGACGTACCTGAATATTCACAATGAAATGTGAACCTTATCATGTAGCGAATAAAGTATATTTTGAGTTGGCGGTGCTGCGCGTGCAGCACCGCTCCCGCACACCGCGCGGGTGGCGGCGTAGCGCTACGTCTCGAGGCGCCGCGCTGCGCAGCGCAACGTATTCTGAATACTCACAATGAAATATGAACCTTATCTTGTAAAAAATAAAGTATATTTTGAGTTGTTCTATTACCTTTTGCCCGCCAAGGCGCGAAGTGAAACGCTGTGCTCCGAACGCCAAAGCAGTCAGTCGGCTCTTAGATAATACTTGTTTTTTTTTCGAACTTGCACTACCTATAAGTAAAGTAAACCTAGAAAAAATGTTATGTTATAGTGTTAAATGTTTTATATTTCAGTTCTTTCGCAATAACTTCGACGCGCCATATAACGTCGTGGCGTTACGGGCACTGACTTGCGATGACGTGATATGGCGTCTTTGGCGGTTAAAAGGTTAAAAATTTTCGTGCAGCGCCGCGTCGCGTCTCCTCTCGGTTGGAACTGACCCAGGCTGCGAAAAGCACTGCCATGATAGGCTCTTGACATGAATACTGTATGTAATATTACTTAATTATACGTTGTCGGTTTAGGTAGTTAAATCAATGTAAACAATCTTGACGTGTCTTTTTATTTAAACGTACACTTTATAAATCGAAATCTTTACATTTTACAATTTTGGTAGGAAAAAATCATTTACTTTCATGATTGAATTGTATAGTGTAACGATTTTCATTTTTAGACTGTGTATTTCAATAAAAAGACATGTCAAGATTGTTTATATTGTTTTAACTACCTAAACCGACAAGGTATAGAAATGGCAAGAAAATCAGAATTTTGGCATATTAGATACTAGCTGTGCCCGCGACTCCGTCCGCGTGGAATAGTGACTAATTTTCCCCGTTTTCCCCACATTTTTCAATGTTTCTTCGCTCCTATTAGTCGCAGCGTAATGTTATATAGCCTAAAGCCTTCCTCGATAAATGATCTATCCAACACAAAAAGAATTTTTCAATTCGGACCAGTAGTTCCTGAGATTAGCGCGTTCAAACAAACAAACAAATAAACAAACAAACTCTTCAGCTTTATTATATTAGTATAGATATGTACATGGAAATCCATGCTGGATTAGCATAGAAACTGCAAAATGTGCTCTACTTTTAATCAGAGGTTAAATGACATAGATCATAATCTATGTATTTTAAGGGTCAGTTCACACCGAGACCAGACGCGACGCGGCGATGCATAAAGAGGCCGGTGATTTCGCGCCGCACCGAGGCGCAGCGCGACGTACCTGAATGCTCACAATGAAATATGAACCTTATCGTGTAGCGAATAAAGTATATTTTGAGTTGGCAACTTTGCGCGCGCATTACCGCTCCCGCACACCGCGCGGGTCGCGGCGTAGCGCGGCGCAGCGCTACGCCGCGCAACGTATTCTGAATTATCTGAATACTCACACAATGAAAGGTTCATACCTTATCTTGTAACAAATAAAGTATATTTTGAGTTGTACCTACTATTTTAAATTTTCATGAACTGACCCTAACCCTCTTTGTCAATAAATTATTTAGGGTAACTAAACGAGAATAAAATATCGGTTTGGAATTAATTGAGTTTTGGAATATTCACTGGCGCATAAGTCTTTATATACTGAAAAAATATACACTTACATACATACCGTCACGCTCTTTCCCACAGCACAGGGGTAGGCAGAGACTACTTTGTGCCACTTGCTACGATCCTGACATACCTCTTTTGCTTCATCCACGTTCATTAGTTTCTTCATACATGCTCGTCGATTTCGGGTATTCTTGACCTGACCCGTTTCTAAAACGTCCGCAATTTGGTCACGGAACGTCCGTCTAGGTCTTCCCCTCCCAACACATCCATTCACACTTCCAGCATAGATCTGTTTAGTCAATCTTCTTTCATCCATCCTCTCTACAACTACTGAAAAAAGCAGGTAAGAATTGACTTATTCCAAGACTCAAGCTTTATCCTAGTTTGGTTTTCGACCCATAGGTTGGATAATCATTTTCATTAATAATTGGTCTACGGCTTTGGAGAGTAGTGGTTGGAGTAGTTGGAGTGGTTACGGTCTTGGAGTAGTAAGGGTAAGTTCGCGCACCGCTTTACCAGATACCTAAAAAACAGCTTGCCGCATCTGACGGTTCTTACCAAATTATATGCCAGGGAGTACATAAAAAAAATAGAAAATTCTTGTGATCCATAAAATCGTTTATTTCAACTTCATTTTTGATATTCGACCATTTATGTCAGCAACATATTGATAGACCACTTCATTGTACAATATAGTTGTATGTATAAAAGGCGGCCTGGCGGCCGTCGGACATTATGATAAAACTGTGTATGAATATAAGTAAAGCCCGTGGTGATATAGAGCGGCGCGGGCGCTACACGTCCACGTCGCTGCTGTCGTCGCTGTAGCCGGGCGCCTCGTCGTCGCCGGGCGCCGCGTCGTCCTCGGCCGCCGCCTCGCCCTCGCCCGCTTCGTCGTCCTCCGCGGTGTCGTCCAGCTCTTCTTCTTCCAGCATACTGGAAAGCTTGGATGTGACACCTCGGCCCATTTCTGAAATGGAGGAACAGGAAATTAGGGGTTGAATATATATTTTATGAAATTTTGTGCAGTGACAACACACAGGAAGAAATGAATAACATAATAATATTTGATCGATTGATTGGCTGATCATTGGTTGGTTGGGTTTAGTGGATTGGTCTGAATTTCTAGAACTATTATTATCTGACGAGACAGGTTGATCAAAAATTTGTTTTGTTTCATTATTATTAAGCTTTGGGTGTTTTTTTGCAACTATTATAAAAGCATCGGAAATAAATACTCACGTTCCACATAATACTCTAGTGATTTCGGTACCATGCTCTTTACTCTTTCAATTTCTTCTTCTGAACATTCACCCTTATCTAAACCTGCAATAACAAAACACAGAGTTTAAAATAATGGCGCGAATATAAAAAGAAAATACGTAACGAATACTTTAATAAGTCACAGATAAAACGAAAATTACAAA
This sequence comes from Adoxophyes honmai, assembly GCA_005406045.1. NCBI lineage: Eukaryota > Metazoa > Arthropoda > Insecta > Lepidoptera > Tortricidae > Adoxophyes > Adoxophyes honmai. The sequence goes on from BHDV01065542.1 coordinate 5,439, forward strand.
TAGATTTACAGCCTAAAATCTAGTGTCCGACCGAAGCTTCGGCTTCGGCTTCGGCCACCTTCGGCCAAAAAAACCGCCTTCGGCCAAACCTTCGGTTTCGGCCAAGTTTGGCCGAAGCTTTGGCCGAAGCCGAAGGTTTGCAAGTTGTGATTTGAAATTGAACAAACGAGGCCAGAGCGAGACGGAAAGTGCGCTGCGCTTAGCAGAGCAGCGTTTCGCCCGCCCGATCGCATTGCTTGCAATTAGTTATATAAATTATTAACAACACATAACATAACAACATAGTCACACTTGATTTAGAAACGAAAACTGCACATAATCCCTCGGGGATAAGTTCGCCTTTGTACGTAAGTTACACTGTTGTTCTGTTATGTTTTCCTATGTAATTGTTTTATGTGCAATAAAGAGTCATCCGATACAATACAATACAATAATTCACTACTGTTTTTTTTACGATTAGCGAATTCTCGTATTTCTTAGGGTCAACACAACACACCTTCGGCTTCGGCTTCGGCCGAAGGTTATGATGAAAACCGATTAATCGGCTTCGGCTTCGGCAAAAATTGTACCTTTCGGTCGGATACTACTAAAATCTAAAGAATGATCGCTTCACCGTCAATGCAAATATGCTAAGTGCTGCTTGTCAAAAGTTTTCCCACAGCATTTTTTGAATGTTATGATTATGATATACACAAAAAACAATAAGTGACGTGAACAGCACTATTAGTAGTCCACGCAAGACAGAGATGCTCGTAAGTAGTCAAGCGTTAATAGTAGATGGGGTAGCCCAGCGATTTGACTTATGGCCTCTTATGCTGAGGGTCGTGGGTACGAATCCCAGGCTTGCAACTCTCAACTTTTCGGAATTTATGTACGAAATCGATGCTGATATTTACCACGAGCTAATAAGGTGAAGCAAAACATCGTGAAGAAACCAGCGTTGAAGTAAGCAATTGTGTGTGAAAATCCCAATCCGTACTAGGCCCGTGTGAGAACTATAGACCAAAACCCTCTCACACTGAGGGGGAAACTTATACCCAGTAGTAGGACGTATTTAGATTGAATTATTATCATATTTACTATAATGATAGATAATAGAGGTTGTGAAATCTAAATACGAATTATCTAACTTAATCTGTACTACACTAAATTGCCAAACAAAGGTATCTAAGAAGTGTAAGATTATTTTAGAGACGACTTCGCGATTTTTTTTCCGAGCCAAATTTATTGTAATAATATTACACAAGCACATACCACGAAGAACATTGTGGAGAATAATCTATTGATGTACTGCAACACATGATACATTCTTAGAAATCTTGTCTTGAGGTGTACTTAGGGGCCACCCTCAAGGCCCAGACTTAATAACAGTCATAAATTGTTGCAGGAACATGCTTTATTTGAACTCATGTGTTTAGAGAATACTAAATGATATGGCCGAGTGATTTAAATAAAGTGAAAGTATTTACCATATAAAAGACCCATCCGCTTCAATATGTCTATATCGTCATGGATCTGGAACCTTTTGTTGAAATGAAACATATACTCTGTTCTGTGAATAGAAAAAAAAGGATTTAGTAACTAGGTATATTATATAGCAAAATTTTTAAATTATATTCAGTAACACTTACTTGTCATTTGATATACTACAGTCAATCAAGGCTTTATCACTAGTATTCACAACTATGAACGGCAAATGAATGGCTGAAGATGGAGAAGGTTTCAAACCTTTACTTTCTGCCTCCTTATTTCTTTCTATCAAACTTTTAAATGAAATGTGCTGAAAAAAAGGTGCTATCAGTTTTACTGTCTTAAATAAAGATTTCCTGTGCCAGTAAAATATATTAATTGATCCAACAAGACCTTTGGACTTTATCTTACCTGTAAAATTAGTTCTTGGAGCTGTTGAGTTTTTTTCTGAATCTTTTCCAATTTTACTTGTTTCTCTTTCTCTAATGCTGTGCATTCTTGGACTGAATTCGTTGGAAGTCCAAGCCACCGAATTTCCTTTTTTTCTTTTGAAATTATATTCATTGCCATCAATACATTCAAGGCATCATATACTCTGCGACGTATATTCTTTTGGTCATATTGCTGAAAGGTGAAGTTCTCTGAATTACATTTTTACTATGTCACTTCTTAAAGAGTAAGGGGAACAATAATTAAGTAGCATTATTAAAGTTACGTTGTCATAACAGTGAAATCTAGATTAAGTAAAAAATATATCAAAATTTTGATAAGATTTACATACTTGACTATCAGCTGAGCCGTGCATACCAGCTGCAAATTCCAATACCAACTCATCTGCAACCTCGTTGTACGACGTGAACCCTTTTGTTCGTACTTTTTCACAAACTTTCATAGAGAAATGTCGTAGTCCTTTTCCTACTTTATCTGCATGCTTACGTCGTTTTGTAGTGCTGTAAATATGATTGAACATTCAGAAAAACAAGTATACATGCAAAATGGCTAAAAGTTTGGCTCAGGAGTAAATTTTCTGGACAGGAAACTTGCAGCAGAAAAACCCTCATATCAACCCACTTGACTATTTTGAGTGGAAATTCAGTCCACCTGCTGCGGCTCAGAGCTACCCGCTAAAGATCCCACCCTAGCTAGGATTCTCTGAAACAAGCCCTGGTCCAACAGGGAAGCAAACTCGACTAGAAAGAATTAGTGTCACAACCGATAATTGGGTAGTTGGAGCAATACAGACCTTCTATAGAAAATAGAGACGGTCATTTCAAGTATCAATTAGTGGTACAGTTTTCCCAAGAAAATAACTCCGATCGGCTGTTACCGTCTGCGCCGAGAGGGACAGAACGATATCCGAGAGTAGCCGAACGTTTTAAGAGTCAGGACTTCCATCCTAGCTAATGGAATCAGTTTGCGTGGCTGATCATTACCAACATGACGAACCAAACGGGCGGCTGTCATGTTGACGTGACATCTATCAATCAATAACCAAAAACAACGCAAGAGTTTAGCGCGCGAAAGTCTCTTTTATCATTATTATTATTTTGGTAATACTGTAAGCTAAGTAAAACCGTTTAATATGTAATAAACTGTACTGACGTTTTGTTTTAGTATGATGGTAATGATCTGCCACGCAAAGTCCATAGAAAAGGTTTTTTGTTCCTAGTTACGCCAGCCTGGACATATGTCATGAGTCATCTGTCTGTGACATCATCAATAACCAATCAAAACTCGAGTGTTAAAAATCTTTTTTTATCATTGGTAGATCGAAGTTTCCCGCGTCACAAAACTCGTCAACTGCGCAGGTATGTCCAGAGGAATTCTTAGTTCGGTAATACTGTACTGGGTTGTCAATGTATTGATCACTAGTTAAAAAATATAAATATAAAAGTATTGTATGTTATTGAAAAAGACACGAGTTTTATTTCAAAATTTATGAACAGGTTGGACTTATATGAATAGTTAGCCTTTGGAAGTTAAGTGGTAATATACAGTAGTTATTGGTTTTACATATAACCCATTTAAAAATCTGCTGTTTCAAGCAAAAATTTATACTTATCGATTTTCAAAACTGTACCAGCTTAATACATACACAGGTACAGTCACCGCCTTTAACTTGGCAAGGTTTTAGTGAGGGTAACATCGTGTATAGCTTTAGCATGGAAAAAGCGGTGCGCGAACTCACCCTACAATTTCAAACCTTGGCAAACTAAATGCCGGGGACTGTACACTTCTATGGATATCTCTATTCAGCCTTTTCTGAGCAATGTAACATTTCTTATCAGGAGTAAAATTCTGGTAGATAGTAAAGTGTGTTGCTGATGCTGATCATATTAGAGGATATAGTAGTACTCACTATTCCGCGGGAGGATCGTTGTCTGAATCATGTCTCCGCCTCGAGGCACTGGACATGGTCGGCAAATAGTTTGTTTTAGAGTTTGTACTTGTGCTCGTCTCTGGCTTCACAGGCAATGTCACTATATTAGGTAGGGTCTCAATAATATTCAGTTCCGCGAGTGGCTCCGGTTCCGGCTCCTGTAAAGCATCATAATTATATTGTTAAGTTAAAAATATAATTTAAGTCCTAAACGTTTTATCTTGCAGCATACTTCATCGAAAATAAAAATATTCAGATTCCAACAATAATTAAGTAACATACATACATACATACATACATACATATCGTCACGCCTCTTTCCCACAGGGGTAGGCAGAGACTACTTTGTTCCACTCGCTACGATCCTGACATACCTCTTTTGCTTCATCCACGTTCATCAATATCCTCATACAAACCGACGACGGTTTCGGGTACTCTTGACCTGACCTGTTTCTAAAACGTCCGCGATTTGGTCACGGAACGTCCGTCTAGGTCTTCCCCTCCCACTGCACCCATCCACATTCCCCGTATAGATTTGTTTTGTCAGTCTTCTTTCATCCATCCTCTCTATGTGTCCAAAACAACTAAGCATACTTTTTCAATTCTATTCACTATATCTACTTTCACCCCAGCTCTTTCCCTTATCACACTATTTCGTATTCTGTCTTTCAGTGTTACGAGGGGCACACCGAAATGATCGGGAATAAAAAAAACTATTAGCGAGGAAAACGTAAACTATAATTTATTGTTTTTCTAAATATTCTCCCTTGCAATTAATGCACTTTTGCATTCTTTCGAACCAGTCGATAAATAAGTAATTCCAGTCTGAAGATGATGCTGCCAAATAACTGATTTTTAAGCTTCTACCGCTGTTTCTGGGTCTTCAAACCGCTGTCAACGCAATAAATCTTTTATTCTGGGGATTGTGAAAAAATCGTTAGGAATCAGGTTGGGGCTGCACGGAGGATGAGAGATCAATTCGATGTTTTTTGGTAAAAAAAAAATTTTTTTCGTCGA
>BHDV01065543.1:0-11188 GCA_005406045.1 Adoxophyes honmai
GATTTTGTCCTAGTATTATCACTTTGAACCCCAAGAGGATAATGATAATTGGCAGGTTGCTATGGTCTGTTCTTTTAGGTACTTAAAAAAGATAAACAAACCCGACTAAAATAAATAATAATTGTAATCCGACTAAAATAGAAAGTAGGGGGTAGTAACACATACCTTACGAGATTTTTAACTTTGTCGGGTTTGTTTATCTTTTTTTTAAGTACCTAAAAGAATAGACCATAGCAACCTGCCAATTATCATTATACCACACCTGCCAACTAGGGTTGCCAACTTTTTTTGGACCCAGTATAGTAGTTTTGACTTCAGAACCCATAAAAATATAGTAGTTCGGGAATTATTAATCTACACTAATATTATAAAGAGGAAAACTTTGTTTGTTTGTTTGTTTGTATGTTTGTTTGTTTGGTTGTAATGAATAGGCTCAGAAACTACTGGACCGTTTTCAAAAATTCTTGCACCATTCGAAAGCCACATTATCCATAAAAAAAAGAGGATTCCGTAAAATATTTGGGTTTACATACCTACATCTACACTTCTACACTAATATTTTAATGAAGAGGAAAACTTTGTTTGTTTGTAATGAATAGGCTCAGAAACCTACGACCCCAAAATCCGAAATTTACGCGAACGAAGTCGCGGGCGGAAAGCTAGTAAAAAATATAGTAGGTTTCAAATAATATTTAATTAATTTTTAAACATATATTTTTTACTGCTTTGAGCTTTCATTAACAAATTTTTGTTTTTCAAGAAATTGTCAAAGCAATACAAGCACTGCGGGGTGTATGTAAATGTAAGTAACATTTTCGTTCAGAAATATTCTGAAAGTGTGATAAAAAATAGAAACCAAGTTTAGCGACTTTGATGATAAAAATATAGTAGTTTTGCCTACTATATTTTATTTATAAAAATATAGCAGTTGGACCCCCAATATAGTAGGATACTATATTATATAGTAGGGTTGGCAACCCTACTGCCAACTTAAACCTAAAACCTAATACTTATTGTTAGTGTTATAAAAATACCTGTATGAAAAAATTGTTCTTGGTTATTTTTGTAGCATAACATCCGCTACATGGCCTAAAGAATGACCCGTCATGATTATGTATTAATTGTTATTATTAGTACAGTAGTTTTTTATCTAACCTAAACTAAGCTTGACCTTGTACGTTATATTCTGTGGCTTGACTTAAACGTACAAATAATTTATGTATTTTATTTATTATGTGTATTATTAAGTATACCGTATACCTACTCATATTTGTCTGTATTTCTGGATTTATTATAGGGCATATGTTATAAAATATTTTATTTATTTTAGGTTAATTGTAAATATTATTTTCTTTTAAATAAAAAATAGGCCATAGTCCATATAAGGTAAATGTACCTACCAGTGCTTGACGCCTCAACCCCAACGCCCAGTAGATGACACCCATTTGTCACCTGTCTTACTATGACATAAGGTCGCAAGTGTCATGTATTGGGTCAGTGTCGAGCACAGGGACGTTCACCGACGTAGTTTGAAACACGAGCAGCGACCGTATTAGATGAATACTCAGTGTGATTTACCTACGTATCTACCTATTTTATGTTTGTATTTTTAGTTGAAAGATTTCAAGGTCCGACTGAAAATCAGTGTTGCGATTCGACACAGCATTTTGCGGCTAGTTGGTGTTAATCGGTACAACATTTTGATGATAATATGTATTGTTCGTATTCAGGTAGTTTCAGTAATAACATTGTTTCTTACGAAGAATAATGATCTGCACATTAAATACCGTCAGCAGAAGTTATTAAGTATGCAACCACCTAAATTCTAATTAAAATAAACGCGCGAGGTAGGGCCCGTTCAGACGGACAGCATTTCAACTGCAACCCAGCTGCAAAGTGGCAGTTCCGTTTCAGTTCTGATGCAGTAGGACCAACTGCATCAGAACTGCAAACCCATTGTGATTGTGCAGTCCGCTTGCAGCTGTCATGCAGTTCTGTCAACCGCACACCAACGTCGTACCAACTGCAATACGACTGCATTACAAAAGTGCAGCCAGATTGCAGTTGGTGTGCGTTTGACAGAACTGCATGACAGCTGCAAGCGGACTGCACAATGGGTTTGCAGTTCTGATCATGACCGTCTTTAAAAAATTTAAGCCCTGGGCACATTAGGATCATAGGGCCCCTATGGTTATCATTTGGTAATCTGACAGGAACTAGGGGGCCCATTCGATCGCGGGTCCCTGGGCACGTGCCCATAGTGCCCAGTGGAGAAGAGGGACCTGGTTCTGATGCAGTTGCAGTTGGTCCAACTGCATCAGAACTGCCACGGAAGTGCCACTTTGCAGCTGGGTTGCAATTGAAATGCTGTCCGTCTGAACGGGCCCGTAGACTATACCTGCAATATGTATAGCTACCTAGTTAGGCAATAGCGCGTGGTGTCTGGATAGAATAACACCTCTCCATTTCTTCCATGGATGTTGTAAAAGGCGACTAAGGAAATAGGTTTAGGTATGCTTTAGGGGACAGGCTGGCAACCTGTCACTATTCTATCTCTTCCATATTATGTTTGCAAACCTAAAACTACTAAAAGTGACTGCGAAGCCTGAAAGTCATAATCATGGTTTTGTCTATATGTCACGTTTCGTGTGCTCTGCCTAACCCAATTGGGAACACATGCGTGATTGTATGTACTTACATATGTAGACAATAGTTTTGCTGGGGTGCTTCACGGCTTTTATATTCCTATTCAAACCATTCAAAGCCATACAACATTTGAATTGTGTAGACAGAATACTGAATAGACTAGGTAAGATCTATAAATGCGATTTCGACAGCTTAGACAATAACAATTTTTATGCCAATTTAATGAAACTAACAAAGCAATTACATGTAAGTATTTATATGTATGTACGCGGGACATAATCACGATTTTACGATTTTATTTACCTTCTCCACGTTTCGGCCGCGTTATAGCGACCGTGGTCACGAGTTGATACATACCTACATATGAATATGAGTGAGAATCGCGAAAGTTTAAACATTACACATGTAAACAAGTAGTCAGATTGAGCATAACACCTCTCGGTTTCTTTCGTGGATGTCGTTAGAGGCGACAAATGAAATAGATTTAGGTAGGTTTATGCTTTAGGCAACATGCACTATTAGGTATGCTTCTCAAAAATCATGACTGTTTTACGATTCTTAGCTTCACATCCATTGAAATTCAGGGGTTTTATTCTATACCCGCGAGGTGCCGGGTTAGAATAGCACCTCCCCCTTTCTTCCCGTGAGTGTCGTAAAAGTCGACTCTGGGAAAGGGTTAGTATATTGTGGGCGATGGGCTAGCAACCTGTCACTGCGATATCACGTTTAACCATCTGGCTACCCTGAAATTGCACGGGACACTGGAGTTTTGAATTCATGTGCCCTGCCTCTCCTCTTAAGAATAAAGGCGTGAGAATATGTATGTATGTTTTCTAAGCCTTACACCACACAGGGAAACGAAACCTCTCACATCTGTTTTCAAATCCAAAATGATGCTAGAAGTGGCTGCGGAGCGTAAAATAGTCATAATCATGAATATGTCTACTCTATTTCACGTTTCGTGTGCTCTGCCTACCCCGTTTGGGAACATAGGCGTGATTTTATGTATGTGTGTATATGTTTATTTGTTTGCTATATGTTGTATGACTCCGACCAGCGGATGATATATATTGCGAAGGTCGTCCGATTGTCCGCTTGTTTACAATATGGCGCGTCTCCGGCTGGTGTTGTGTGTGCTTGCTGTGGCCTCTGCTGCCCCCTCGAACAGGTAGAAATAGGTAGATGACTAAAAATGTATTTAGTCCGTCCCACAGATTACCAGAAAATATTAAGAGCGTGCAAACAAAATTCGGTGATTTTGATGTTTTTCAAATGCTTTAGAAAGCTATAAATCCTTAAGTTTTTAAAGAAAAACTACTGTAACATATAAATAAACCCTTTTTCTAGGTATAACGGAAAAAAATATTTTATTAGCAACACAGATTTCTTTTACTTAGCCAATTTGTTGAAGGGTTTTCACAAAAATACGCGTCAGAGCTGTCTTTCACTTGAAAATTTTCCATTAAAATTTACCGTAAACGATATAAACTTGTTATTATCTGATAGACAATATAGTTTACTGGGGAATAACGGTGTAACATGAATCAAATTATTGGTTTTTATTATTCAAATAGGTATCATTTTATTCATTTTACATAATTTCAAAGTTGAACCATTACTTTATTTTTTTTCTCATTGATTTTAATGTAATTACAAATGAAACAATTTTATTGTAAATTTACAGAATATGTTTAGTCTAACCATATTTTTTTCATGGCTAAATATGAGTTCATTTATTTTTCACGATTTTTTAAACATTGGTCCAAAACCACTAAGGTCAGGTGGGGGAAGAGAAACGCAGGGATAAGAGGGCTCTACAGACCATCATAACTCGACGAGTTATGGTCTGTGGTGCCTCTTACCCCTACTCTGCCCCTGAATTTCTCTTCCCCCACCTGATCTTATATTACGTTCGTAAAAAATGTTTGCGCCCTCTTAAGCACGTGTTTTTTTTTGACAAGCAAAAAATTACAAATATATACATTTATTTAACTTTTGACAGATCACGCATCCGAAGTTTTAGAATAATTATTGCAAGCTTTTATTTAACTTCACTTATGTATGTATGTATAGATAGATAAGTTAGATGTAGTTTCGCTATTGTCTTACGCATAGTCCTGTAAAAATAGTTGTTTGAGTGTGTAAATAAATAAAATAAAATAAATAAATAAAATATTATGTTTGTATGTTTACAAATCTTGCAAGGAAGATTTAAACCACTTCACTTTCATAGACCAATTGAGCTGAAACTTGGTATACGTAACTTGGATGACAATACAATATTCCGATAGTGGACTTCTGGTGGCCCAGCCGAGACTGTCTCCGATGGAGGGAACTCTTCAACGGTTGGTCTGATTGACTTGAAATCTGGTGCACATAATCTAGGGTGATGGCAATGAAGTACAGTTAGCAAAAAGTACAGGCAGCAAAAAAAAGTGTGTATCGAAAATGATTTTTTTGTTGGTAAGCTTGGCAATTATTTTTTTGGTAGCTTGCATGTTCCACAAAGAATACTGTACTTCATCAGTTGAATCCGACTGCTTGAAGCCGCGACCGCGCGGTGAACTATATAGTCATTGATTCACTGCCGTACACACGACCTCGAGCAATCGCGACCGTTTCTATATTTCACCGATCGGTCTCAACTGCTTGAAGCAGTCTGTTTACGAGCAGCGCCTCCATCTCGCCAAAGACGCAATGGACGAAGGCGTCGGCAGTTTACCGCCCGACTGTCCTAATCCGTAGTGGCACCAGCGGGCAAGGGGTGAGGTCCCTTGCCTGCATTGCACAGGTGCCACACGATGGGGGGCGGGGTGTTGGTGTTGCTACTCCTCCCCATTTTGGCGTGAATGCCTAGGTTGCGCTGGGTCAGCCCGGAGGACGTCATTGGTAGAATCCTCGGAACCCCATGCCGTCTCCCAACCCAGCGAGCCGACAACACCGGAGTGGTTTTAGTGGGTATGTACCCCCCTCCCCTTCCATTCGGGACGAGGACGGGGGAAAGAGTCCCACATAACTCTGGGCACTATGCGTAAGGCATTTCCACTTCGTCAACAAAAAGTCTCTGTACGGCCGCCCTTAAGAGGATAGGAGTTGCGCCACTTCTCCATACAAACGTAGTCCCCTGTTTTCTCCGTGAATAATGAAATGACATTAGAGCAAACAATTTTTTTTATTAAGTTTGTGTCTGTTGTGGCTAGGTATGCCCCTACGATTTGCTTTTATCGATTTTCAAAATTTTTATTTTTTGCTTATTTAGAATATCGATAAAAGCAATTCATAGGGGCATAGCCACAACAGATACAAATATAAAGAAAAAAAAATTGCTCTGTTGTCATTATTCACGGAGAAAACAGGGGACTACGTTTGTATGGAGAAGTGGTGCGACTCCTATCCTCTTAATGTGCGTCGTGTGTTTCAGTCCGGCGGAGTACGACACGATAGTGGTGGGTCTGGGCGCGGCGGGCGCCACGGCGGCGGCGGCGCTGGCGGCGGCGGGGCGCCGCGTGCTCGCGCTGGAGGCGCGCGCGCAGCCCGGCGGCCGCGTGCGCACCGAGACCTTCGGGAATGGGATCGTCGAGTTAGGCGCCGAATGGTAAGCCAACGACTAACCTCCTACTCGCTTCTGATTGCCTGGTCATTAGGCCACTACAACACTAGGCTCTAGTGTAATCAAAAACACATTATTAGCAAAGTGAACTAAGTAGGTATAAAAGACATAGGTTAAGGCATACTTTAGGCAACAGGCTAGCAACCTGTCACTATTGTACCTGCCACCTCATACCCTTAAAATATTATGACAGAAGTGGCCACAAAACGTGAAATGGTCATCGTTTTGTCTGTGTAGCGTTTTGTGTGCTCTGCCTACCCCGTTTGGGAATACAGGCGTGATTGTATGTATGTAATGTATGAACTACATATAAAAAGTGTTGTTTTGTTCACTTAAGTAAACTGAGCGTGTAACATTCCTTTCCATTCCCGCACGGCCTTCGGGAATGGGATCGTCGAGTTGGGCGCCGAGTGGTAAGCGAACGACTAACCTACTCGCTTCTGATTGCCTGGTCATTAGGCCACTACAACACTAGGCTCTAGTGTAATCAAAACATATTATTTGCAAAGTGAACTATAAAAAAAAATTGTTTTGTTCACTTATGTAAACTGAGTGTGTAACATTCCTTTCTATTCGCGCAAGGAGACCTTTGGGAATGGGATCGTCGAGTTGGGCGCCGAATGGTGAGGACACGACTATTCGTCAACTGCCCGCTTCAGAATATCTAGTGTATTCAAAACGATGATGGGTTCGATATATCTGGCGGCGCAGTACAATTCCGCAATTATTCATAAACGAAATCATTATCGACTCAATATCGACTCTATCGATAGGATTTGACGGTAGTGTTCATATCATAAGACGTCCATTGCTGAACCACTTGGAAGCGACCTGAATCCAGCGTTTTATGGCAACCTTCATTAAGCTCTCATGACCATATTGAAAACAGAGATACAGATCAGATGGAAGAGGTAGTGTTACAGCTTTCCCAAGAAAATAACTCCGATCGGCTGTTACCGTCTGCGCCGAGAGGGACAGAACGATATCCGAGAGTAGCCGAACGTTTTAAGAGTCAGGACGCCCATACTAGCTTATGGAATCAGTTTGCGTGTCTGATCATTACCAACATGACGAACCAAACTAGGGTGGCACAACGATACCTGTGTATATTATCGATATTGATAAAATTTATAACCAAAAACAACGCAAGAGTTTAGCGCGCGAAAGTCTCTTTTATCATTATTATTATTTTAGTAATACTGTAAGCTAAGTAAAACCGTTTAATAATAAACTGTACTGACGTTTTGTTTTAGTATGATGGTAATGATCTGCCACGCAAAGTCCATAGAAAAGGTTTTTTGTTCCTAGTTACGCCAGCCTGGACATATGTCATGAGTCATCTGTCTGTGACATCAATCAATAACCAATCAAAACTCGAGTGTTTAAAATCTTTTTTATCATTGGTAGATCGAAGTTTCCCGCGTCACAAAATTCGTCAACTGCGCAGGTATGTCCAGAGGAATTATTAGTTCGGTAATAGTGTACACTAGTGTAATAGTAATTGGTGGTCTGAAATCGACCGTAAATATTATAACCTTAAATATGCTAGAAATGGCCACGGAGCGTGAAATAGTCTTGGTTTTGTCTATGCAGCGTTTCGTTTTCTCTGCCCACGTCATTCGGGTACACAGACGAATTTTTTTCACAACTCACTTATTAAATTTCAGGATCCACGGCACAGAAAACAGTGTTACTTATGATCTGACGACCAAAAACAACATCACGACGTTACCCACTCCTCTGAACGTCAGGATGCTGCGCTCCAACGGGGAGGAGACGGATGAGGCGCTGGTGGATGAGCTCATGGAGTACGGCTTCCAAGTGGTCCGGGAACAGGCTCCCGACCCTCCGGAGCCAGTGGGGAACTTCACCAGGAGGAAGTGAGTGGCAAGATATAGTGGGCTACGATTGCCCTTGAACCATCATGGAATGTTTTCACCGAAGTCCAGCGCCATGCAAGGGCAGTCGGGAATTTTACCAAGAGACACGTGATACACGACGTATGAACGGTTCTGGACAGTTCTGGTCAGTTCTGGACTGTTTAGGACGGTTGTACAGTCCTAGATGGTTCTGGACAGTCCTGCACTATTCTGGTTGATTCTGGACAATTTTGGTCAGTTCAGAAGTTTGGGGTCCAGAACAGTCCAAATTCAGAACCATCGAGAAAAATCTAGAAGTGTCCAAAACCGTTCAGAATTGACCAGAACCAGTCTTGGACTGTAGGGGTCGATTATGGACAATTCTGGACAATTCTGGACTGTTCTGGTCGGTTCTGGGCAGTTCTGGACGTTTCTGGACGGTTCTGGTGGGTCCGGGAGGGATCTGTTTGGCTGTAGACAGTTTTGGACAGCTTTAGACAGTTATAAACGTATTTATAGTTTCCCAAGCAAACAAACAATATCACCATTTGGAATGTCACCATTTACGGTACACGGACATCTAATGGTGCAAAAGTTAAACTCAGCTCACACAACACCCTATTTCAGGATAATGGAATACATAACAGCAACGAAGCCAGACCTTCTGAAAGACCAGGATTTCATAGAGCAATTCTTCGAGTTCGCGAACCTGTACGTCAATGTGTATGTGGGCTCAGACGACTGGAATGAGTTGACCACGGACATCCGGGCCGAGAAACTGGGAGGCAACCAGCTGGTGAGCTGGCATCGGAACGGGTACAACACTTTCTTCGAGATTATGCTGGTAAGTTCATTATCATTAAGCTACTTGTTACACATACTCTAAAATACATACATACATACATACATCACGCCTGTATTCCCAAGAGGGGTAGGCAGAGCACATGAATTCAAGAATTCAGTGCCACATCTAGCAATTTCAGGGTATCCAGGTTAAACGTGATATTGCAGTGACAGGTTGCTAGCCCATCGCCCACAATACACTAACCCTTTCCCAGAGTCGACTCTTACGACACCCACGGGAAGAAAGGGGGAGGTGCTATTCTAACCCGGCACCACATACTCTATACCATACCATACTCTAAAATAGCATGCTAAAAAGCTTGCTATTGAGTACCTATGCTCAATACCAGCATGCATATGAATAGTTTACATTTGCTAGCTACAGGCATGCTAGTTTTAAGTATGCTCCTGAATAAGTATGCTCAAATGCTGTTTAAACGCGCTTAAAGCACGCCCCCTTCAACCCGCGCCGCAGTTAGCATGCTCAAAAATCGCACGGCTATTGATTTTCAAGCAAACTCAAAATGAGCATGCTGATTTTGAGCAACATTCCGACACACATGCTACTAAGTAGCAACTGCTCAATAGAAGCATGCTTTCATGCTTGAAATTGAAATGAGCATGTGTAACAGTAGCTTTACTACCTACTGCTATGTTACGCGGTGTGCTATACCTACCCTAATCACGGAAGCAAGTTCATATAGCGCTCTCTCAGTCACGTAATCCCATACAAATGACAAAGACAAAAAGTCTACGGCGTTTGAAAGTTCGAAAAACGTGTTCGCATCTGCCTACTATAATTTTTAGTTGAAATTGAAAGTAAACATTATAATAGGCTTTTACAATTTCACAATTTTATATTCGTCATAATAACGACAACAGCGATATAGAAGAAGACATCCACGGAAGAAATGGAGAGGTGTTATTCTAGTCCCGGCACACGGTACCTCTTAACTTGGAACCTAAAAGATATCAAAGATGATATCTTTTAGGTTCCAAGGTGATATGCCAAAAGCGTCAAGTGAATTTGCGACCCTGCGGAATCGTTTGAAGGAGTCCTGGCTCGACAGCTCCTCCTGAATGTGTGCGGTGTTGTATGTATTCTGGTTAGTGTTGGTAGTGCATGTAGGTTTATGTATTTAACAAGTAGTATATTCATTTTAAAATTTATTAGTCTACTAGCTTTCCGCCCGCGGCTCCGCCCGCGTGGAACTCGGTTATATTGCGGTATAAAGCACAACTATAAGAAAACTTCTCGTTTCAAACGACACACGGCGCCATCGATCTATCATCTATCGATCGGTTATCGATTGATATCGATCTATCATCGATCGATTTCGATCTATCAAGCAAACTATATTTTTGTTTTCCCTCGGGAACATCAATTTTTTCCGGGATAAAAAGTAGCCTATGTCACTCTCCGTGCCCTAAACTATCTCTACCTAAAAAATCACGTCAATCCATCGCTCCGTTTAGCCGTGAAAGTCGGACAAACAAACAAACAAACAAACACACTTTCATATTTATATATTGGTACGGATTATGTATTGTATTATGTGTATTTTTATGTATTTGTATATGTATGTCTAAATTTATTAGAATGTATTCATTTATTTTAGGTTAACGGTTTTGTTTTTTTTCTCTCAAATTTATTTGTGTGTCTACTCTAATTTCACATGTTTTGTCAATCGCTTGAAGGTTAGCAGGAAGCGATCCCTTAAGGGATATGTTCGCCTTTGTACTTGTGTTTTGTTCTGTGCTAGTTAATTTGTCATGTTTATTTTGTACAATAAAGAGTTACATACATACATACTATGTAGCGTTTCGCTTTGCCGTCCCCATTTGGGCATACAATGTATGGACTGTTCCAGAACACATACAACAATGGCACAGGGCTCCCCAACCTGGAGGTCAAGCTGAACACAGAAGTGACTGAGATCACGGCCCCGCGCAGCCCCGCCGACAGGGTGGTTGTGTGCTGCGCAGACGGCAGCTCCTACGAGGCTGACACCGTCATCGTCACCGTGTCCCTTGGCGTCCTGAAGGAGAGGTCAGTGACCTAAGAGGGCGTCCATATACTATGTGAGGTGTTTTTTTCAATTTTCTGACCCTCCCCCCTGGTGAGATGTTGTGAGATTTTATTCTACCCCCTCCCCCACCCCCCAATGACTCGGCAATCTCACGTGAGATTTTTCAAAATGTGGGTTTTTTACGTAAACGCGTTGGAATG
>BHDV01065544.1:5900-17147 GCA_005406045.1 Adoxophyes honmai
CATAGTGAGTTTTA
This sequence comes from Adoxophyes honmai, assembly GCA_005406045.1. Lineage (NCBI taxonomy): Eukaryota > Metazoa > Arthropoda > Insecta > Lepidoptera > Tortricidae > Adoxophyes > Adoxophyes honmai. The sequence continues at coordinate 5,915 of BHDV01065544.1, forward strand.
TATTGCTTTGATTAGAAGAAAGTATAGTATGTAATAGTGACATTTCTTGTGAAAAGGTACAAAGTGGCACAGTAATCAATTTCCTTGACTGTACATACTCGTGCTATCAACAGGCTGCTCCGGTAGAATCAACAGCTGTGGTGGAAGCCACATTCTTAGAATCCATCATGATAATGCGAGAACAGGCGCGATCGTGACCACCTTAACTTTGGATATCTTATAAACTATTTTCAAGGTAAAACACCTCTTAAAATCTGGACAAGTTATTGCCGACCCCTATACGTGTGGACAACGCTTGTGGGGAGTTAGTGTTACCCATAAATGAAGGTACCCGACTTCAAAAAAAGGAGGAGGTTCTCGATTCGTCGGGATCTTTTTTTTTTTTTTTTATGTGTGTTCGCTGATTACTCGAAGACGCCTGGTCCGATTTGGAATATTTTTTTTGTTTGAAAGGATATAGTTTCCAGGTGGTCCCATTGTCAGCATATCTTGACCTGATGATGGAATATGAGGGAAATCGAGGGCAACCCTCAAATTTTATAGGCACAGGTAATGTTTTTAGTACATTTTTCAAAGCTACACCAGTATTTACGTTTGGCAGTAAAAAAAAATACTGAGCTGATGATGGAAGGTCAACCCCTTAATGCTTAGGAATTAAAAGATAATTCCTTCAATACTGAATGCACCTGCAGACTGAAAATTATAATTTCAGTAATTAGTCAGGCCTGCTGGTGTTGGAAGGTCACCCTCATTAGACAAATGCTTTCAGTTTAGCCCAAATTTGAAGTCGGTTTTTTTTTGTTTAAAATTATTATTTAAACGTACACTTTATAAATCGAAATCTTTACATTTTACAATTTAGGTATGAAATAATTTTAAACAAAAAAAAACCGACTTCAAATTTGGGCTATACTGAAAGCATTTGTCTAATAATGAGGGTGACCCTCCATCACCAGCAGGCCTCACTAATTACTGAAATTATAATTTCCAGTCTGCAGGTGCATTCAGTATTGAAAGAATTATCCTTTAACTCCTAAGCATTAAGGAGTTGACCTTCCATCATCAGCTCAGTCATGTTTTTTTTACTGCCAGACGTAAATACTGGTGTAGCTTTGAAAAATGTACTCAAAACATTACCTGTGCCAATAAAATTTGAGGGTTGCCCTCGATTTCCCTCATATTCCATCATCAGATCAAGATATGCTGGCAATGGCACCACCTGGAAACTATACCCTTTCAAACAAAAAAAGAATTTTCCAAATCGGTCCAGGCGTCTTCGAGTAATCAGCGAACACACATAAAAAAAAAAAAAATGATAAAAAAAAAAAATATCCCGACGAATTGAGAACCTCCTCCTTTTTTTGAAGTCGGTTAAAAAATCATTTACTTTCATAATTGAATTGTATTGTGTAACGATTTTCATTTTTAACCGACTTCAAAAAAGGAGGAGGTTCTCAATTCGTCGGGATCATTTTTTTTTTTTATGTGTGTTCGCTGATTACTCGAAGACGCCTCGACCGATTTGAAAAATTATTTTTTTGTTTGAAAGGATATAGTTTCCAGGTGGTCCCATTGGCAGCATATCTTGACCTGATGATGGAATATGAGGGAAACCGAGGGCAAACCTCAAAGTTTATTGGCACAGGTAATGTTTTTAGTACATTTTTCAAAGCTACACCAGTATTTACGTTTGGCAGTAAAAAAAATGACTGAGCTGATGATGGAAGGTCAACTCCTTAAAGCTCAGGAGTTAAAGGACAATTCTTTCAATACTGAATGCACCTGCAGACTGGAAATTATAATTTCAGTAATTAGTCAGGCCTGTTGGTGATGGAAGGTCACCCTCATTAGACAAATGCTTTCAGTATAGCCCAAATTTGGAGTCAGTTTTTTTGTTTAAAATTATTAGACTGTGTATTTCAACAAAAAGACATGTTAAGATTGTTTATATTGTTTTAATTACCTAAATAAACAAGGTATAGTTGCAGAGGCACTTGAAGAAGAAGAAACTAATCAAGGACTATCGCAAAGGAACATGATTTCAAATAAATGATTAAACAGACAAACATAACATACATCACGCCTGTATTCCCAAATCAGGTAGCTAGAGCACACGAAACGCTGCATACACAAAATCATGTCGCCACCTTCGCGGTCACTTTTAGCATAGTTTTTAGGTTTCAAATTGGCGGGTATAAATGTCCTTAGTCACCTCCTACGACATCCACGGCAGAAATGGAGACGTCATTCTAAACCCGACGTTACACGGGGGCTACACAAAGAACATAGGGACTGCAAATTCGGGTGGAGAGCCGTTGTGTTAACACATTCAGAACCATGGACCCGGCTCCCGGGTTCTTCATAACGTTCGCGAAACGCCGAGAACCCGGTAGCCGGGTTCATTCTGTACTAGCTATAGACTACTCGGTTCCGCGCAGGTTACTTGATTTTAGGCTTGGTCGCGAATGTGTCAATCAGGGCAAGGGATGAGCCGAAGCACGTACTTGATGGAGCCGGCGTCGGAGCCCGAGGAGGGCTCGGTGAGGCAGAAGGCGGCGTACTCCCCGCCGGTGACGCGCGGCAGGTACTGCTGCTTCTGCTCGGGGCTCCCGAACAGCAGGATGCCCTTGAAGCCGATGGACTGGTGCGCGCCCAGAGTGATGCCCACGCCCAGGTCATGCGCGCCCACGATCTGCGCACCAAGATAAACAATATTGAAGCAATAACTCACTAAATGTTATCCATACACACACATACAATAACGCCTGTTGAACATTAAACTACTGTGAGACTCGCTAACCCATACCCCACGTTTTTAAATCGAGTTTAGCTCGACATGTTTCGGGCTAGTTCGTAGCCCTTATCTAGGGGCCGCGACGGCTGCTGCTGCCAAATGCGCACTGCCCTGCACGCCTGTGTTCCCAAAGGAGTAGGCAAAGCACACGAACCGTGATATAGACAAAACAATGGTTATTGCACGCCTCGAAGCTACTTTTAGCATAATTTTAGGTTTTAGTATAGATGGAAGAGGTACAATAGTGACAGGTTGCTAGCGTCGGGCTTCTAACAGACTCTCGTTACTAATATCCGCTTTATTTACTCCCTTATTTCACAATGTACAGTCGAGTTCATAAATATATGAGCAGACAAATGCCAAATATGTAAACTTTTGCACCTTATTGTCAATATCATAAGGGTGTACAGATATTTTTGAACCCTCAGTTTTGCTCATATATTAATGAACTCGACTGTACTATTCTTCTTTGAATCATCAACTGTTCACGGCGTTCGAAATTTTGTTGTGGTTACAGTATCAATGTCCATTTTATAACGTCAACATTAAGGTAACGGCACCAGTGTCCATTACGGATGCGTGTCGGCTTAAACTGTCGATAACCAGGGCCCTTACCTATTCATCTTTAAGATACAATTTTCTTATTGTGTCATTTGCTGATTGCGCCTGAATAGAGGGACATTATGATGATGCAGATAAAAATAAATACGCAGTCATATCAGAGGATACATTTTATTGCCACTACAGACACAGTACTTTGGACTCTGGACTGTAACCGGAACACGTCTATGATCGCGACGTAAACATCAACATGTTTTTGCTTTCGGTACATTTTTTTATTGTCAAGTATTCTACGCGCTTGGTTTTTCTGAAGGATTAGAAAGGATATTATAATTAAGGCGAGGTATTCCAAAGGGAGACGGAATTGAAGGTTGCAAGATCTAATGGTTTACATATTTCCTGTTAAATGTCAGTCTTGAAAAAAATATATGTTATACGTAAAGATATTGCCTAAGGAACGTGCTAATTGGTTACACGATAGGATGTACTTTCCTCGATCATATAAATTCTCGAACACAGACAAAAATGAAAACTAAAACCCGTCATTTGGTTTTAATTCTTTTTAATTTCTACATAATTTTTATACGGAAATATTTATCTTTAAGTACTACAGAGAACCTGCTAAATTATAGTTTTCAATCGATGTTGTTTATTTTTAAATTCATATTTATCCTAAAACTTGACCGCGTGCCCAACGTATTGACAACCCGCCGCGTCGCCCGCTGCCCCGCCAGTCGCCGTCAGGCGCTTGTCGAGGTCGGACCTATGTCAAATTTTCTCCGCCCGTTTTGCGTTCGTATGAAGGTGAAATATTTGAAAATGACTAATAAAAAAAAACAAAATAAATAAGAAATCAGTGTGTATGAAACGATACGTACTTAAACTTATATTTTTCATCCTAACTTTCATTGCAGCTGTAGGTCAGGTACTTGATGAGTGATAAGTGACAGGATGCCACATACTAAATAAATATCAGTATGACAAAAGTTTACCTACTGTGAATAAAAGCGTCATAGAATAAATAAAAGTGTAACCGCTAAGTAGGTAAAGCCAAAGATACATTAGGCGATATTTTGTCGTGTGATATGTCTATGTGTAGTGCGACGTCGCCGGACATCGCTCGACATGTCGCGCGACAAATGTCACCTAATGTATCTTTGGCTTAAATATTACAAACAACTGTTGTTAGTTACGTCATCATCATCATCATCATCATCCGGATATACGTCCCACTACAGGGCACAGGCCTCCTCTCTGTATGAGATAGTTACATACATACATACATACAATCACGCCTGTGTTCCCAAATGGGGTAGGCAGAGCACACGAAAAGTAGTATAGACAAAACTATGATTACGTTTATATCAAGCTTTCGCAGTCACTTCTAGCATAGTTTTAGGTTTGCAAAGATGGAAGAGGTAGAATAGTGACAGGTTGCTAGCCTGTCGCCTAAAACATACCTAAACCTATTTCCTTAGTCGCCTCTTACGACATCCACGAAAGTAATAGACAGGTGTTATTCTATCCTGACACCACGCGGCTAGTTATAATAGGTAGGTATTTAATTAAAGTATTGATTTGACAACCCTTTTTTTGGACCATCTGAGAAGGTGTGGAATAATGTCGACCTCCGCGCGGCGCCAGAGAGCTCAATGTCGGCTGCTAGCGTGCGGTCCGTTTGTTAATAATAATTATGTAGGCATATAAAAAAACTTGTAGGTACTATTATCTTCTCTGTGCCTGGAGGGGAACTACTTTAATTCCTTTAGTTAGCTCATTTAACTGAAAGGTAACATTCTTTTATTTTTAGAAATAAACAAAAATGCATTACAAGATTTTTAAAATTTTGCTTGTCTCAACCGGGAATCGAACCACCTAAAAAAACTTCGCTTGTTTATTACACGAATCGGTAGGACTATTGTACAGGATAAAATTTGTTTAAGAAACATTTGGGCTTACGCTTATGCCGGGTTTACACGGGGTTAGTAGCTAATGCTTAGTACTTGCCACTTACACTTGTCACAGGTGTGTAAGCATGTTGTATAAGTGCTTAGTATTAGTGCAACTGCAAGTGCAAGTGATTAGAAGCCCAGATAACTAAGCGACAAGCACCCACCCCAGGTAAAAATCTACTAATACTTGTCACTTGTCGAGTGGTGTAAACATTTAATGACAAGTGCAATTTGATTAGTGATTAGTAGATTACCTAGTCAAAGCTGCCGAAATGTTTTGTTACTAATACCATTCTCTAACACCACTGTGTAGACGGTTACTTGCCACTTGTCACTGTGCATGTAAGTCCCTAACCACCTACACTAATGACAAGTACTAAGCCCGTGTAAACCTAGCATAACACCACTGTGTAGACCACGGCTACTTGCCACTTGTCACTGCGCATGTAAGTCCCTAACCAGTAACCACCTACACTAATAACAAGTACTAAGCCCGTGTAAACCTAGCATTAGATAAGTACGTGATATCCATGAAATTTAATATTTATTACATGTTTTTATTAACAATGCGTAGTACTAGTACTGCAGAGCTATTGTCTAACGCACCAAAAATCTAAATCGTGTTTAGTTTGACAGTTTTAGTGTCAGTTCGCTTTGAAATGATTCAATTTTGAAGCGATTTTTAAATTTAGTTTTTTGGTTCGTTAGACAATAGCGCTGCAGTACTGGGTTGTTAAGAAAACATGTAATAAATATTCAATTTCATGGATATCACGTACTTATCTAAGTGTAAGACCAAATGTTTTTTAAACAAATTTCATCCTTTACAATATAGTCCTACCGATTCGTGTAATAAAGTTTTATTCTTTATTAAAAATAAAGGAATGTTTCCTTTCAGTAAAATGAGCTAACTAAAGGATTTAGAGAAGTTCTCCTTCAAGGCCCATTGAAACTTTCCACCTTGTATAAGCTGTTCCTACAAATGGTTTTTTTTTATTTCATACGTGTGCTAGAATTTTAAAGTTCCAAAACACATTCACAATCACATTCCAAAAGCGAAAATAAATCACCAACAAAGTTAATAAAATAGCTCGGCTCAGAGAATCGCGCTACAGGTTATAAGATCTATGAAGATGGCAGGTATCTTAAGTTAAGATACAAGCGGCCATTGGTTAAGATTCTAAACCAATGACCGCTTATATACGCTCATTAAATTTATTGATAAATCTCACATACAGTTTGTGTAATAAAAATCAAACATTTAATAATTGCAACTAAACATTTAAATGACAGCGTGATTTCGATCGCCACAGTACTGTTTATTATTCGACTGTGGCTGCACTCGTGACCTCTGTTACAAAGTTCACGATACGCGCGGCGTTCGTAGGTTTTGCGCGGGAGGGGCGCGGGGGTATAAATCAGCGCGGTGGGCTAGTAGAAGCTCGTGACCAACATCAGTCAATTGCAAATGAATTCTTCCATGCTATATTGACCCCGCTCGCGCCTCACCCCCTGTAACTCCCGCGCGTCGCATTCGCGCATTCACATTTTCGTGGCCGGCAGCCGACTGGTGTGAATAGAGGCCCCGACACCGATTAAAAATCGGGCTGACAGCCGGCTAGTGTAAACAGAGGCGCCGAGGGCCGATTAAAAAACGTGCGGGCGCCCGACGCGGTGGGAACGAGCTCTTAGAAGTCAGGACATGACGAATTTTTAAGAGATATAACAAAATAAATCAAAGTAAAATAAGCAATTAAGGGGGTTTCCGTTAAAAAAATGCAATTTTTTTGTAGATTTTGGTACGGAATCCTTAGAGTACGAGTCCGACTCCGACTAAGCAGGTTTTTCATCTTGATGAACAATCTTAACAAACCCCTGGTTTAGGTCAACTGATACGCGGGTTTGAACGGTCAACATGGTCGATTAGAGTAGGCTTGGTGTATACCTCGACCAGGCGCGCGTACTGCGTGTTGCTGAGCCCCAGGCCTCCCAGCTCGGCCGGCACCTGCAGCCCGAAGGCGCCCAGCTCCCACAGCCCGGCCGTGGTGTGCTCCTAGCTTGGTGTATACCTCGACCAGGCGCGCGTACTGCGTGTTGCTGAGCCCCAGGCCTCCCAGCTCGGCCGGCACCTGCAGCCCGAAGGCGCCCAGCTCCCACAGCCCGGCCGTCGTGTGCTCCTCGATCTGCGCCGCCGCGTCATTCTTCGCCGGGTCGTTCACCTGCGCACCACACCGATGTATTATGTCACCGAAAAATAACAAAATTCGTAATAAATTTTCGTTAGATTCCAAACGAGAGACAAACATTTTGTTTACGCCCACATTTTCGCAAAATGTAATCTAATCTAACCTAACCTAACCTAAAATGAGAATTTTACAAAAATGCTGGCGTAAAATAATACAATTTGTCTCTCGTTTACAATCTTACGGAAGTTTATAAAACTACAAGAAAAATTAGGAGATTTATAAACTTACGGATCTTGTTATTTTCCGGTGACAAATACTACTCAGCAAACAACTTGCCACGATTTTAGAGAGAGCTTTTACCAGGGAAAAGCGATACACGAAATTACTGTCTCCAGAATCTTGGCATCTGAAGGCCGGTCGCAATATTACTGCACGAGTGCGACAGAGATGGATAGCAGCGGGTTAACGCTCATATTTCGCTGTGCTCCACGACTGATCTTTAGCTTGCCGGGCTATACTACCCTACTAACTGATCCATGTAGGCTTAGCGTTTCGCGCGCGGGATAGACTACCTGCACTTTCTGACGTCACTAGTTGGACAGTGACAGGTGCAGTCTCGCGTGCAACTCTACTCGCGCCCTGTTGTGCTAAGCAATGAAAAAAGGAAACCTGTAAGAATTCTCGGCCACGATTTCTTTTTTTTTAAGAGAGCTAAAATAAAACGCCTGTGATCCCAAATCGGGTAGATCCAGCACACGAAGCGCTACATTGACAAAACGGTATGTAGTCAAAACTATGACTATTTCACCTTTCATATAATCACTTTCAGCATGTTTTAGGTTAAAACTTTTATTATTATTACTTACCCAAAACTTCTAAGCATTGTATTGTCGTAATTTTTTGGTTTGCGAAACCAAATTCAATAATATATCTACTTTACTTTTTTATTAATCTAACTGACGGACTAAACAGTTTTTTGCTGTCTTGTCTATTGTATGTAAAAGTCGTCAAATTAGACCTTGTGCATTTAAATATATGTCAGAAGCAGAAAAAGATACAATAAGTATGAGAGTCAGAGTAGAAGATAGAAAAATTACATATTTGTTGCTACCATATTTAATTCTATTCTTACGTTGAATCTTATGCAATAAAAGTTGAGTATTAAGAATGAGGAAGTGACTGTCCTTCTGTGTGTCTGTTACATTTTCAAGTTTCAACCGACTTCGACGAAATTTGGCACCTACAAAAATATAATTTAAGTCCCAAGAAAGGACATAAAAACACTCATACATATCATGTAAACATGATGCCTACTTATATTACCAAATAAGTTAGGCAAAACACATGAAAATTATACTAACAAAACCGTGACTATTTTACGTATGACAGCCACTTTTAGCACAAATTTAGATTTAAAAATAGACGGACTAGTATTAGAATATGAAATAGTATTAACTCATACAACATCCACATAAGAAGCAGAGAGATTTTATTCTAAACCCAACACCACATGGGATAAGCAAAGTTTTTGGAAGTATAAAAGTCCAATAAAAAGTTTAGCTTCATGGTTCATGTATGTACTTGTACATGTTTCATTGGGATGAATAGCGGTATGCTTATATAACAGATTCGTGGGAAATAAAGACAAACCTAGCTTCACACCTGTACAAGTGTACACCCAAAACCGTAACTAATAACCCACAAAATGCTGACTAACCTTGGGCTAACCCACATCCCTGTGACATTTGGCAGAAATTGTTGCTGAAAGAAGAATTTCTTTTAACTTGGAATGCCTTAAAGATAAAATATTAGAAGGAATTCAATGGAGACGGACCGAGGATTAGATTGAGTTACCTCCTGGAAGAACTTTTCGACGGGCGGCACGAGCTCCTGTAGCACCTGGCGCTGGTCCTCGGCCAGCGGCTCGGGGTACGGGAACACCGTGGAGGTCTCCAGCACGCCGCGGAACATGTTCAGCGTGAACGAATCGCTCTGCTTCGGCCCGGGACGTTCCTTCTTGGCTGCCACGGCCGACGCCAGGCGCCGAGGCCCGCCAACGCTACACATTACACGACGGTAATTACATACTAGGCCTTTCGCCGTTTGATACATGTAGTGACTGCAATAGTGTAAGGAACACGGTGGTGGCCACTGGACACTTTAGTGTAAAGAGGTTGTTTATTGTCCAACATAGCTTGGAACAAGCGTGGTGATGGTGGCCTCATACATAGGATGAATCACTCTCAGGGCCGTCTCTAGCCCATGTGGCGCCCGTGTGCAAGCATTACCCTAGCGCCCCCTAGCAAGCTCGCGGTCTAAATGAAATGGGTACAAAGTAATAGTACGGTCAAGGACTTTAATTCATGAGCCACCATAGAACCTTTTCAAAGGAAAAATCATTACGATTTCACCTGACAATTAATGGGATGTCACTGTGACGTTTACTGTGAATTGATTCCATGGTGGCTCATGAATTAAAGTCCCTGACTGTACAGTCGTTTCTCCAGTCGCTTAAGGGTGAGGACCATAATATTAGGATCATTTATCCTGAAGCCACTGGACGAACTAGAATTCCAACAAATAACAATATATACCTACATACATACATAAAATCACGCCTGTGTTCCCAAATGAATAATTATGACTATATCACGATTCGCAGCCACTTCTAGCATAGTTTTAGGTTTGCAAAGATGGAAGAGGTAGAATAGTGACAGGTTGCTAGCCTGTCGCCTAAATCATACCTAAACCTATTTCCTTAGTCGCCTCTTACGATAACAAACTCTATTGTTTATTGAATACCCACCTACCATGACCATGATGTGCTCTTGACTGGCCCTAACAAGTCTAATATTATTATGTCGATACAAACAAATATATGTTTTTTTTTCTCATTCACTGCAACCGCTGCAAAAACTAAAAGAGATACGCGAAAAATGATATTGTTTTTCTAGTGAATCGAATTATCTACAAAAAGTCAGTGGAGGCAATATTTCTATCTTGAGTAGGTAGTTTAAAAGTTTACAATACAACCGTCCAAATGGCGCGCGCGGCTTTGCTATGGTGGGGAAATTCACTCGAACATAGGTATATTTTTTATTTATTAGTGAATAAAATTGCTAATAATGAATATTTCACATTTTTCATTATTTTCATCATAATATCAGTGGCCAGGAAAGTGACGTCCAAAAATTTTTCTAGGTGCCTCGTGTTGAGAGGTATCTGAATCACCCCTATGTCTAGTATGTTTTACGATTGTTCATAGTTTTCGAGTTACGATTTTTTCAGTAACTGCCATCAAAGCTATGAAGCTGTTTATTTTGTACATAAATATACAGTTCATTAGAGAGAAGCAGCAAAAAAACAAAAAAAACATTCTCCTTTTTTAAATTTTGAAACCGATCCAGTCACAATTTTGTTGTTATAATTTTTACGATCATTAAAAAAAAATTGAAAATCGGTCAACTGGTTCTAGACTTCCCCTATTTTAACCATATTGATTGTACTATTAAGGTTCATTTCACGTTGAAAAATAAAGTTTATATTTATAAGTACAGCAAAAACCGTGCCACTCGTGGCGCGCCTTGCTAGTAACTATTTAGTAATCTGTGGCCTTGCTTTGCTGTAATACGACAAATATAAGAAGAGTTCCAAACGTATGCAAACTGGAGTTTTTTCGCCGAGCGGGGCTCCGCTGCGAGCGGCGCTCGGCGCCCTAAGACCGCGGCGGCCGGCCACTG
>BHDV01065544.1:17701-28541 GCA_005406045.1 Adoxophyes honmai
GTTGCGAGCGGCGCTCGGCGCCCCCAGGCCCGCGGCGCCCGTGTGCAACGCACACCCTGCACCTAAGGGAAAGACGGCCCTGCACTCTGTGTAATTGCCATTTAATAGACATGGGACAGCCATGGACTTACTAAAAAGTGCCTCTGCTTCATCATCAATTTGAGTGAAGAAATTGTGCCATAGCCATTAACTTTCTGAAAGTTAACAGACTTTATATGTATATCACTTTAATAGTTAAATAAAAAACCGGCCAAGTGCGAGTCGGACTCGCGCACGAAGGGTTCCTTACCAAAAACATCAAAAAATCTGGTTTTATGTATGGGAGCCCCTCTTAAATAGTAAATTTATTTCAATTTTGTTTTTTGTTATTTACTTTTAAAGTAGATATTTAATTAATTATTCTATGAGTATTTCAACTGTTTACCTCTTACAGTTATTTAAATAGGCCCAAAACAGAAAAAAAAACACATTTTTTCTATGGGAGTCACCCTTAATTATTATATTTTATTATTTTGATTTTAGTATTTGTTGTTATAGCGGCAACAGAAATATATCATTTGTGAAAATTTCAACTCTCTAGCTGTCATGGTTTGTGAGATATAGCCTGGTGACTGACAGACAGACAGCGAAGCAGTGGCGTAGCTAGGGGGGGCGGCGGGGGCGGACTGCCCCGGGTGCAGTACCGTCTTTAAACTATTTGAGGCCCTGGGCACATTAGGATCATGGGGCCCCTATGGTTATCATTTGGTAATCTGGCAGGAACTAGGGGGCCCCATTCGATCGCGGGGCCCTGGGCATGTGCCCATAGTACCCAGTGGAGAAGAGGGGCCTGCCCAGGTGTCACCCTCTTAGGGGTGTCATCCTCTTAGGGGTGACACCCGGCTGTGAACTTTAGTAGTCAATGAAAAATTATAAAAGGTAAAAAAAAACATTTTTTATTTTAACCATTTCTATCAAAGGGGTACCCCTCCTACAATATCCGCCCTGGGTGTCACCCATGCTAGCTACGCCACTGCAGCGAAGTCTCAGTAATAGGGTCCCGTTTTTACCCTTTGGGTATGGAACCCTAAAAATTACATACATACATCACGCTTGTATTCCCAAATAGGGTAGGCAGGACACACAAAACACTACATAGACAAAGCATTTCTCAATTCTTGGCCACTTCTAGCATATTTTTTAGGTTTAAAAATAATAACTTCAGTAGGTATACATATGAAAAGCCAATGATCAGATTTAATTCAAAATAAGTGTTAAAAATGAATATTGCCCATAAACATCGCCCCTGCAGCAGGGGAGGCCACTTTGCAATTTAGGTACTCTCTGCCGGTGAGACCTTGTGAAAGGTATACGGTAAGCAGGGAACAGTAGAAAAAGATAAGTGTCACATAGACACTTCAGACTACAGAATCATAATAGTGACAAAGTTGCCAGCCAGCCTCTAAAGCATATCTTCACCCATTACAGATACCTCTTACAACATTCAGGTCTTAACATTTTTTTGGAAATTCAGAGCACCCTCTATATTTTTGAAGATATTTTAAAGTGTCTGGCAAAAAAACAACTCGGCGCCTAAGAGTTGGCAGCTAGCTCTCTCAATACAAAAACTGCATCTTGGGTTCATACCTCAGAGGTCCTCTTAGTTAAATTACTTTAGTTTTTAGGTAACTAATAATTTTATTGCTTTAGTATTAATTGTTACTTTGTATTGTAGAATTTGATAAATTGTAGAATTTGAGATACCTACAAAAAAAATTTAACTCGAAGACATTGATCATTAAATTTTCCATACTGAAAAATTATCATATAAATACATACATACATACATATTTTCACGCCTTTATTCCCAAGAGGGGTAGGCAGAGCACACAAATTCAAAAATTCAGTGCCACGTCTAGCAATTTCAGGATATCCAGATGGTTAAACGTGATAATGCAGTGCCATATAAATAAATTGGATCAAATTAGAATTCCAAATATCATAACTGTAATAAAACAAGAGAAAGTTAACAACGATGATTGCGCGTACGGCACTTTTGACAGCGCCAGACTTTGAATCTATAAAGGGCGATCGAGACAAATTCCACAATTATGGTGTCTATTTATGACTATAAACGGATGCCAAGTGGTGTTATTGGCATTGACGGGCCCTATATTAAGGTCGCGGTCTAAAGTCCAAGGCTGCCCGTGGCCCGCCCCGGGACAGCGCGGGGCAGCGCGGGCCCGCCGCAACGACTCACCTGTAGAGCGGGCACAGCCGGCCCGCGGGCGCCGCGCAGCGCCCCGCAGCAGCCACCAGCTTGGCACTCTTCATCTTCGCTCACCGAACACGGACGATGCTTTCTAATAAACTGCTGGGTTTCTGCACTAGCTACCTTTAGATTAGCTAAATTGCGTCTGTCCTATCAAATGATCATAATCACAAAAATGATTCGATACTTTCGATAGTTATTTTTAATATTTCACTACTGGGAGATTCTGACCTACTGAACCAAACTCTTGACGACAAAATAATAACAAATAAAAAGTCGAACAGAACTTTGCCCTCCACCCACTCGCCTACTTGTCGTGGCACAGACTAACCGAACCGAAACCGAATCTACGACGTATACAGGGTGACCTCTAAGACGTAATACAAAACCAATGTTTTAAATACATTTCCCTTGTACTAAAACCCCTGACTAGGTCGCATGTTGTTAAAGTGATCATTAGTATTATTTTTTTACGTTTACATTATTCCTAATTTTTTCCGTTAAATGTGGTCACCTTACCATTACGTTTACAGTAAAAAGTCCTTATGTAATTAACCAAATTGTCTTTGATTATCTGACAGATAAATTATGAAGAAAACTCATTTTGACTGTTCTTGACGTTAGTTGTCTTGTTATCAAACAACAATAAAATGTATCGTGAATTTGTGTAAAATAATAAAATACCTACCTCGTGATCATGCCTACTTGTACACGCCTCTCCAGCGGACGGATATGGTAGTGTTCTATTTTACATCTCAGAGTACAGAGTACAGTGCAGACGCAAACACTCTTTCACGAACGTTATCCGGGCAGTGCAACCCCTACTCGTGTATTAATAAACAGAACTATCCGAAATTTAAGGGAATACGGACACTTCTCAGTCCAAATGCACGCCCAAGCTAGAAGCCGCGACACTCAAAAGCGTTCCGGACACAAATCTTTCGGTATTTTAGTCACCACCCAGAAGCGAGTACAAAAGACGCAGCTGCAAGATTTACCACGTGCCAATTTTTATTTGGAAGCTATGAAATGCAGCATGGTTACATCCATTTTACTTCCAAAAATACAAGACATTGTGCTAGCCGACTACCCCCGAAGGGTTCAGTTTTGTCGATAGGTGCTACAAAACCTCCAATTAAATATTTTATGGACTGGTGAAGCTACGTTTATAAGATTTGGCTTATTTAACGTTAATAATGAGCACTTATGGTGTGAAGCAAACTCTCATGCAACTCGCAGGCACTCCTTTCTGACTCGGTTTTCGGTTAATGTTTGGGCGGGTATTGTGAACAATCATCTAATATGACTGCATTTAATTGATGGAAACTTAAATGGACTAAAGTATGAAGACTTCTTCAGGATAAACAACATAAGCCATTATTATTACAAGAGGTGCGACAAGAAAACATAGGTAGACTTAGAGACAACCTTAGACGACGGGCGGAGTTTTGTGTACAGGAAGACTATGGCCACATTGAACACATGCTAAAATACGTGTGATTAAGTATGTACTTTTGCATTTATCCGATTGAACAATAAATTTACTTATTTAAAATTGACATTGCTTATTATTCAATTGAACTTTACGTTCAATTCACGTTTAACCATCTGGTTACCCTGAAATTGCCAAACGTGGCAATGGATTTTTGAATTCATGTGCTCTCCCTAACCCTCTTGGGAATACAGGCGGGAGAATATGTATGTATGTATTATTCAATTTAAGTAGGTAAGGAGTAAAGTAGGTACTTAAAGAGTCTAGTTGTGTCTCTTGTAATGATAAAAGATGGATAGCTGTAGCACAGTGTTAAACGTTTTTAAACTTGACAAGTACCTATGACACTCGATTATGCAGTGTACGGTGACCATACTTTGAGATTTTTATTTTTTTTTTTGTTTGAAAATAAGCACAAATTAAACAAGGCTAACCTTAACCAATGAGTTAGTGTATTAAATTCTCTGTCATTAACTGAGCCCGAAACGCTAATTTTGTATTACGTCTTAGAGGTCACCCTGTATAGTAACCTATTGGGCAAGATAATGACAATTGACAAGATTTAGACGTTTAAGACAATGTCTCAAACAAACAAATTGTGAAAATTTTCAGACCGCAACGCACTGACAACTTGTCATGTCGACACGACAGTGACAGTGACAGTGTCGCAACTTCCGCAGTGTTTCGTATCACTGGCCGCAGTGATATGAATGAATCACTCGCACGCACTAGTATTATGAGATGACTATTTCTATGAATAACTGACGTTCAGTATTCTTTTTATTTTCGTTAAGTTTATTTATAGAGTTTGTTTATCAAAATGTTGGCTATGTTCATGTATATACTGGAGGCGAGGAAGGACCTGCTGGTGGGGCTGTCACTATCAGTATTGTACATAACCTATTATCTGGTGGAAGTAGTCAAGGTAAAGTCCATTATCTTAATGCCGAACCCCGCCTTGCACCTCGCTGCGGCGTATCGATCGGCCGCAGCCGGTGCCCTCCACACTCGGCGACACCACACAAACTTGCTTTATGACACTTTTTACAAACTTTTAAACAGTTTGCCAACACTTGTTACGAAGAGTAGGCTTCTTATAGAATGAGTACAGAGTAGAATGTGACATGTTCCCTCAATGCCCTATCTTCTGTTTATTATTGTACCATCTTTTATTTATTCTTAAGTAGTAAAATTATCATAAGAATTAGTTTAGGTTGATGGAGTTTCCTTGAGACCAACATAATTTGTTGACATATTAAAACTCTTATTTTTCTTTGAATTTTTTTATTATGATTGTTTTTCCATCATCTGATTTTTAAACCCAGCACAAAACTTGTGTTTAAAATTTTATTCCAATGCTGTGTTGGTGTGTACAATTGGGCTAGCTCTATAACACATTGAGCTATTTTGAAGCATTTTCTTTAATCAATAGCTAGTTTTCTTTTGGTTCTTATCTAGGTTTGTTTATTTTTAATTTATTAAGTTGGTCAGGTCATATCATTTAAACATGAAGATTAAAAAAAAACATTATTTGGCTAATGACCACCCATGGTTAATTTGGCTACTGTCTCATTCATGAAGTTTTAACTAGACAGAATGATATAATATTTACGAAAGAGATAGGTTTCAAATTGGTCACCATGAAAGAATCAATCAATTTGCCCGTATTAAGGCGGAAAGTGGTGCGTTGTGTGCGCAGAAGCCTGAGCTGGTGTGCCGCGCGGGGCGCTTCCGAGAGCTGTTAGAGGGGCTGCCGCTGCTGCGCGCGCGGTACTGGCCCACGCCGTGGCTGGTGGAGGCGCGGCTGCAGACCGTGCTGGGCTCGCTGCTGCGCTCGCTGCTGCTGCCGCGCGCGCGCTGGCGCCGCCAGGTAGGCTTGTTGTTGCTGCTGGAGGGCTGCGCTACTGGCCCACGCCGTGGCTGGTGGAGGCGCGGCTGCAGACCGTGCTGGGCTCGCTGCTGCGCTCGCTGCTGCTGCCGCGCGCGCGCTGGCGCCGCCAGGTAGGCTTGTTGTGGTTCTGACACTGATCAAAACGCTCCGAACTAACACAATAGCCCAAATGAACCAGTTCGGTCTTCTAGTTCATTCAGTTCATCTAGTTCACGGATCACAGAAACATTTATCGTACGGAATAATATCGAAGCGATTTATTTATATGTATTACCATAAATTTGCGGAACATCACGCTCACTCGCTTGCGTCTTTGATCTAAATCCCTTAGAGACTCCTTCGTATGTTCTTTCGTACTCGGCTCTTTCGTTCACAGAACTGAATAGCGTCTTATTAGTTGATAGTAGATGTATTACACGCCCGTGGTGTCAGGTGCTGCCGCTGCGCGACGGCGGGCAGGTGGCGCTGGACTGGCTGGACGCGGCGCCGGGCGCGCCGGTGCTGCTGCTGCTGCCGGGGCTGACGGGCGGCGCGCACGCCGACTACGTGCGCTGCCTGACGCGCGTCGCCACCCGCCTCGGCGCGCACGCCGTCGTCTTCCACAACCGCGGGCTCGGAGGGCTGCCGCTCACGGTAAGTCGACTGCGTTCCACCTAAGGTCCACAATGCCAACGACCATGTTCCACCTATGGCCCACAACACCAACGACTACGTTTCACTTATGGTCTACAATGACCTTCATTCATTGATTGAACTAAATAGGAGCGATCCCGTTAAAGACCGAGCGGGCACAACTCTAGCGCTGTGTGCTTTCAATATGACGGCATAAGGATAAAGAAAACCGAAACAGAAAAGAAAATCGAAAACCGAATCAAATAGATTGGAGCAAAACTTAATTGCACATGAATTCCCGATAATTTATGGTTGCGTTTTTCACACAACAAATGAGATTCGGTTAATTTATTAAGATTTGACACATGTATTGTGTCACATGTTGACAGGAGTGACGTTTCAGTGAAAACCCACTTCGACCCATGTACATTTTGAAGGCGAAGTGGTCGCGAGCAGAGACGTCATCAGGGCCGCCGCTGACTGCCGGCATGGCACGGCGGGACATGGCAAAGGATTTTGTTACTGATAAAACTATTTTAATCTTATTACTATGAGTTTAGAACTCATGTTACTTTATTTTGATGCAACGATGCTGTAAGATGCCGCGGCATGCCACAGCGTGCCGAAGCATTCCTCGGGTTATTCTTTTGGATGCTGCAGCACAACTTACCGTGCCGTCCTGTGCCATGCCGGCAGTGAGCGCCGGCCCTAAGTATATGACGTCAAATGATTCGCTCACGACTACAATCACAGACCACAGGCCTTAAGGCGCGCCGCGACAGAGACCGGAGACCGCGACAGGAGACCGCGACCGGAGACCGCGACATGTGTCTCGGTTTCTATGCATGTACTGTAGCTCGAGACCGAGACCGGCAATCTCCTCGACCGAGACGTTAGAATTGGAGAGTGTTTTAGTGTAGCCAGTTGTATTTCTGTCATGATGGATACCTATCCGAAAAAGAATAGCGGAACTCCTATAAGAAGAAGTAGAGAAAATATAAGATTCAGAATATTGTCATTTAAATTTTCGTCTTTGTGGGACTCTAATCGTGCATTATAATATTGGAGGATGCTGTCTGATCAATTCGATTAGTGTTTCGCATACTTCGTCGGAGAAACTACTCATTTTTTCAATAAAAACACGTATGCTGTGGGCGCGACACGAGACACTACTTGTCCTGGGCAGCGACCGTCTCGCTGTCTCCCGTCTCGCGTCTCTGTCTCCTATCTCGGTCTCGCTCGTGAATAGCCGCTCATACTGTTGCATACAGTTAAGTGACTGTCGCGGTCTCCTGTCTCTGTCGCGGCGCGAACGCCGCCTTTAGGTGGAACGCTTAAGTAGGCGATACAATCGTTGCGGGCTGTTAGTGGAACTCACTCTGTGTGGTTTGACGCGATGCCACCCGCGCCGCCCTGACCTAGCTCGCGTTGCAGACGCCGCGGCTGTACTGCGCCGTGAGCCACGAGGACCTGGCCGAGGTGGTGGAGGCGGTGGCGCCGGCCGACGCGCCGCTGCTGGCCGTGGGCGTGTCGCTGGGCGGGCTCATCCTGGGCCAGTACCTGGCGGCGCAGGGGCCCGCCGCGCGCGTGCAGGCCGCGCTGGCCGTGTCCTCCCCGCTGGACGTGGTGCAGGGTGAGTGGACAGGTCACAGTTCATCACACCCATCCGGCTCCTTGCTTTCACTGCCTTCGTTTGGCGTCCACTGGTTGATGACAAGTAGTCCACGGGTGGACTTCGCGTGGTCTTTGAGTGGACCTTGCGTCGTCAACGAGTGGACCTCGCGTAGTCCTTGAGTGGACCTCGCGTAGTCCTTGAGTGGACCTTGCGTCGTCAATGAGTGGACCTCGCGTGGTCCTTGAGTGGACCTCGCGTGGTCCTCGAGTGGACCTCGCGTGGTCCTCGAGTGGACCTCGCGTGGTCCTCGAGTGGACCTCGCGTGGTCCTCGAGTGGAGTACGAGTAGCGACCGGATGTCCCGCTGAGGCCGCGCCGTTGCAGGGTCGGAGTGCATGGAGCGGCCGCTGCTGAACGCGCTGCTGTCGCGGCACATGGCGCGGCAGCTGCGGCGCACGGTGGCGGCGGCCGGGCTGGCGCTGGGCGCGGCCGGCGCGGCGCGCTCGGTGCGCGAGTTCGACGCGGCGTTCACGGCGCGGCACTTCGGCTTCGGCTCGGTGGAGGCGTACTACCGCGCGGCCTCGCTGCGCGACAAGCTGGCCCGCGTGGCGACGCCGCTGCTGTGCCTGTGCGCGGCCGACGACCCGTTCCAGCCGGCGCGCGTGCTGCCGGTGCGCGAGGCGCGGCGCAGCGCCCGCGTGGCGCTGGCGGTGCCGGCGCGCGGCGGCCACATCGGCTTCCTGGAGGGCTGGTGGCCGGCGCGCCAGGACCAGTACATGGCGCGGCTGGCCGAGCAGTACTTCACCGCGATGCTGGCGCGGCCCGACCTGCTGCACTACCCGCCGCAGTAGTTCCCGCCCGAAGTGCCTTGGCGACACGTGTGATATTTTTGCGCTAGGCGTTAGGGGTCCGACCCCGGCTTTTCGGTTACGTTCCGACGTACACTTATTACCTGAATATCTATATTTCGTATATGAGGCTTTGTAGGTAAATTATCGATGACATATTGTTAGATTATAATTATACTTGATTGACTGTACAACGATCGTGTTGTGAGCTAAATTTTACAGTAAACCGGTGCTAATATTGTTAGCTTGTAGATGCGCCTCGCGGCGCGTCGGCTATATTTATTCGAGTTGACGAATGTGTTTTCCAGTATGGAGTTAGCATTGTGTCGGCGACGCGTCATCTCCGCGGGGCGTCGCCGGACCGAAATAGATGCTAACATAATGACTTAATGAGTAATGAATGAGTGACATCACACGCAAAACGAAGGTATTTTTTGAGCCTCCGCGAGCGAAGATATAACGATGCATTTGAAACAGTTGTACAAATTATTATATTATATATTATTTTATTTACATTAGTTCCTATGGGCCGCCGAGGGGCGGCAATTTTGTTAGTGAGCGCACAATGGCTGTGCGACACCCTGATGTGCACAGCAACCGTCGCACGTGTGATGATACGACTATCTTTACATTTGTAGGTAGTCGACACAAGTATTTAGTATTATATTGTTATTTATAGCAGAACACGGGAAAACTAGAACAAAATGCAGAGATTACAAATATGTTGTTTATTGTAGACGGTTAACATAGTTTAAGCGACGTTACGTTTTAAAGTTATACTTAGTAGTACGGCACGCAGCTCGCGGTCCGCCCGCTAGAGTCACGCTGCACATACACAGGCGCCCGGCCGCGGCGCCGCACATATCTGGCGTTTGTATGGTTTTTACAATAAAGTTGTTGAACAGCTGCGGTGTTTCAGTGTTCCCCTGCCGGATCCAGTCAACGAATTTACAAATTGCGAGTCGAGCAGCGCGCGAGATAGACTATACCTGTCACTATCAAAAAAAGACAGGGTCTATCCCGCGCGCAGACGATTCGCGTGTGCTAGCGTGCTAACCCTACAGGTCGTGTCCTAGCGCGCGGCAGAACGCCGTGACGAGCTGCTCTGCGCGCAGCCGCCGCGCCGCATCTGATTCCACCCCCTCCCCGTCCCCGGCCGCGGCGCGCGCGCCGGGTATCAGCGCCAGCGCGGCCGCGAACTCTTCCGCGCGGGCAACTGCCCCCTCCGCCCCCTCTTCCCCCTCCTCTCCCTCCCCTGCGACCCGTTCGTCCCCCGCGTCCCCCGCGCGCCGCCACGAGCCCCACGACTCGTCGCCCGACGACTCCGCGGACGACTCATCTGTGCACAAATAATTATCGGTCAAGGACTTTTGTCCATTTACCATGAACCGTATAGGGGTCTCACCATATTAGTCGACGCCTTTTCGGCAAAACCCGGACAAAAAAAGCTTATCTATGTCAACGCAATAAGAGGTCTGAGCAATATTTGACGTGTCTGTGTGTTTGTGTGTGTGTGTAAATGTGTTTGTGTGTGTGTGTAAATGTGTTTGTGTCTGCCTGTGGCATCGTAGCTCCCAAACGGATGATCCGATTTTAATGCGGTTTTTTTTGTTCGAAAGGTATATCCGTCGAGAGTGTTCTTAGCTATGTGTGGTGGAAATCGGTTCAAGTCTTCAAGGTCATCAGGTCATTTTGTTAGGTGTGATGAGAATGTTACACGTTCAGTAAAGCCGTCGATTTGAGGGTCGTCGGGGGTTTTTTAATTTTTGATTAATGTTTTGATTTTCGTATCCTCACTTTGGTAAGTTTTACTGAAAACTGAAATTTCTATGACACGAACTTAGGGTATTTCATGTGTACAATGGACAAGTGGTAAATGTCAGTAAAATGCATTCTTAACCCTCGGCTTTATTCATACTAGCGATGGGCCAACGAGCTGAAAGCGCTACAAATTCGCTGAAAAATCACAACTCGCCCGCAAAGCAAAAATATGATAAGACCCTATAGTACAGGAATTATACACATTTTGAAATGCAAATGAACCGAGGAAGCTGAATTTTTGATATGACGTAGAGAATGCCCATAAAAGCTTAACTTGAAATTGTCGACCAAGATTTCCTATGTGGGTTTTC